>APFE031424130.1:17027-46581 GCA_000404065.3 Pinus taeda | reverse complement strand
TTGAACTGAATAAATCATATTAAATAAATATAGAAATTTGATAAACAAATATTAATCTACCACATACAAGAATTCTCTCCTTACTAGTTTATGATGATGAGTCAATACAAAGAGTGTCACCATTGCACCTATGAAGAGATTTAGAGGAACCCTCTCATTATGGGATCATAATTATACAATCTCTACAAAGACAAAACTTGAAAACAACCTGATAGCATTCAACAACTATATTGCCTCTCACTTTATCCAAGATTGGATAAGGTGTGTATTGCATGTCCCGAAAAGCCACTAGAGACTTTAATATTTAGTTGAAAAATTCAGATTAAGTTATATATCAACTCATCCTCGACAACAATCTCACATCGTTTAGGCTCTTGTTTGTGGTTGATTAGCACCATGTTTCCTTAAGAAAATGTCAAAATGTTTTGAAAAAATAGTTTAGAAACTTTGAATTCGGTAGTATTTTAATGGGTCTATCTACTTCATTAATAGTGCACAACACTATGTAATCATCACTCATTGCCATACATGTCTCTACAATGTTTTCTTGATGATACGTTTTGTTTCCATCAATCAAACCTTTCAAGCATTAAATTTTATTTATATATAAATTCAGAATATGCTAAAAATTAGTTTCTCGTTGTTTAATGAAATTTGTAGTATGCATCCATTTCGTGCTTAATACTCTTGGACACTTTGATTTTCTAATTGATATTAATTTTTCAAACCAAGAGGATATATATCTACACATATGAATATGTGATATGTATATTATGGGTAGTACATTAATTGTATGTGATTGTTATTATTATTATTTTATTGTTAAATGATGTAAATAGAATATACAAAGCTTGGTTTTCACATGGACCAAATTCTAATTTTATGATTTATTTCTAAATAGATAAACTATAGTAATAGTAAAGATAATTTCATTTTCATAATTTGTAAATTGAGAAGAAAAAAAAATAGTTAGTTAAAATAACTCTATCCATGTATTATATATTTCAACATAACTTAGTAATATAATGGTCATAGCTTCTGAATGAAGAGTGAAAAAATTATAATGATTTATAAAGTGAAAACATGTCCATGTATTTGTATTTGTTCGAATTTTTCATCTACTGCTTTTATGTATATGTCCATTTTTTCTGATCTTTCGTTACCTTTTTCATGTTGCAATCGCTCAAAATTATATCTCATTCTCAAAACTCATTATTGAATAGATTTGAATGGGGAATTTTTTTGTATAATAAGATCATAATACTTCACACATTGGGATTTATTACGAATATGATGGGAAAACACTCCCCTACAATTTGAATTTATATAGAAATGGGCAAGAGATGGAAATACCCTAAACCTCACCCATTGACTTAAGCTCAAAGATTCCTTGGTAATCACCTTTGTTTCCATAAAACTATCTAAGAATTTTGATATCATTATAATACCCATCATGTTTTGAGAACAAGGGACATCCACATGAAATTTGTGTAAATTTTTTTGGAAAAGACTTTAATCATCATTTTAAAGAAAATTATCAATGTGAGAAACCACTTAAACATGCCATAAAAGATGTTCATTATTTTAAATACTCAATAAAATTTGTAGTTACCATATTTTTTTAGAAAGCATGGAAAAAATTTCAATTTTAAAATACACACAAATATTTTTTTCAATATTTAATAAAAATATGTCAATTTTTCAATTGAGATATTGATTAAAATTAAAATTACAAATTACAAATTATACCAATAAAAAAAAACTAGAAATAAATGGACATTAATATCTTTATTCGTGGTGTTTGCATTTTTTAAGACATATTTTAATAAATAAAACAATTGAAATTTATGCCTTAGTATTAATACATGTAAGATTATAGATATAAGTATTAAAAAAAAACATAAACATTTTTCATGTTCGATCATTTTCTTCTTAGCTTAGGAATCTACGATAAAAATATGTATATTGAAATTTACATGCCAGAGTAGCCACATCTAATACATATTAATAAATTGTAGTTTAATCCAAATACAAGACTTCAATATGTCTCTAGCCTGATCATCATCATCTTAAAAATCAAAATCAAAATCAAACCGAAGATTTTACTATTAAAAATTGAAATCCATCACAATATTTTGAAGTTCGAAAAATGAATGAGATTAAGCTAAAAACCCTCCTAGAATTATATTGAATTCCAGCACCTAAATCCACATCATCGATGTGGAAGTTATGTAATTGAGAGAAGTTTTCATGGTATGTAGGAGTTTGATTAGGGTTGAAGAGCCCAAAGTGGCACTCCTCTCATACCCCACTCTATTGTCTTCGTTGAAAAAGTGAAGATATAGGTCCCCATTCCCACTCCCATTCTCTTCAATCTTCCTTCATTCAATAGTACATACTGAATGATATTATTGTTGTAAGTGTGAGCATTCTCAACTGTGTTCGTCTCGTCACCAACCGAAGGCCATCTGCTTTCAGTAACAATGAGAATGATTTTGGGATATCTGAAGGCTTCAATTGCGAACAAAATAGAATCCACCATGGCTTCAAATAAGTTATAGTAACAATGACCTGTGTCTTGCACCACTAAAGTTGTGGACTTAAACAGTGCATAATCCAGAGAAATGATTTTGTTGTCGAAATAGCTGAAGTATGGATACACATTTGCCATGAAGGGAGCCACAGTATTTGACATAAATTTGCATAGAAATCATGGCACCCTTCAGGTCATCTCTGAAAACACCCTAAGAAGGCAGGAAGCTAACTTTTTTGAGGTTTTTTTTCTAAAGGATTTTGTTGTAGATATTTTTCAAGGGTTCGTGGAGTATGTGAGGGTTTTGTTGTTGGTTTTTTGAGGTTTTTTTCGAAAGGATTTTGTTGCAAAGGGTATCGTCATGGAGATGGTCAAGTGGCTAGACTTCGATGGCTTTAAAGGAATGAGGAAGCCATGGAGATTTTCGGTAAGGAAGCCCAGATCGTGAGGATCCCATTCAATGTTTCTCAATGAGTACAAGCACTCGTCACTGTCAGATTACCCACCCTCAGATCCTCGAAGTGTTGGAAATGTTGATAAGGGTTTCAAAAAAGAACTTGGTAAGTATTCTAATCCTCATTCTCATGGTGATGATTACAGGAGAAGGCTAGGGTTAATAATAGCAAGGGTAAATCTGAGATGGGGAAGGATGATTTGGGTAAAAGTAATAAGTTGGCTAGTCACAAAAGGGCTGGTGGAGATGATGAGTGGGTGCCCGAGGGGGATGAAATGAATTGGGTTCGGAGGGATGCTGCAGACCATAATGGCAAGCATTCTGGTAGGAGCCCAGATAATGATAGGAATCATGACATGAAGTATGATAGAGGGGGTTCCAAGCCTCAGGAGTATGAGCAAGGTAAGAGGCCTGAGAAGTCTTTCAGGGAGAAAAGTCACAGGGATGGGTTTCATTATGAGAGGGATTTCAAGGATTATTTGACGTGGGAGAAGGTCGAAAAGGAAAGGGGCAGATTTGGTGAAACATTCAAGTGGAAGGGGCACTGCGATGATTTAGATCCTTGGAACTGGTCTCGTGATGGTGGGATGGATAGGAAGGATTCTTATGAGAGGAATGGTTGTGAAAGGGACCTGGATATGAATATGGATTTAGATGTGCATGACAATGTGAAAAGCAGTGAAGGCAGCTAATGCCCCAGTCATGTTCACAAATGTCTGGATGGGGGATTGGGTGATGGTGGGTCTTTGGGGGACTGTTGTAATTTTGATGGACATAATGTGCCAGAGAGAAGATCCTCAAATTCCCAGAATCTGAGTCAACTAAAAGGAGGAGTGACTCTGGGCATAGTAGAATGACAGATGGAGGTAGGAGGGTAGAAGGGCTCACTATGGATAGTAGTCGTCATGCAGGACAATTAAAATCAGCTAAGGAAGGTCAAAATGGGTGACAAGTCAAAACACCAGTTGATGGAAGAACCTCTGATAACAGGGATGTTGATATGAAGTCTTTGGATAAACTGGTGCCATAGCAAGATGATCCACCTTCTCAAGAGGGTTGGTTGAAAAAGGTGAAGCTTAAGGTAGGTGGTGTCACTCATATTATTCATGCAAATTCCATTGGCAGTCCAGGAGGAACCAAATAGAAGGGTTTGGAAGCCTCATCTGCATCTAGCAATCCAGGAGGAACCAAACATAAGGGTTTGGAAGCCTCATCTGCATCCGGGAAGCCTCCACAATCAACTAAAGGTGGGAGACGACGTTAGAGAGTTTCTCTTTAGGTATAAGTTGGGCATATGATGTACAAAGAAGTTTATATTATCTTTTAGTTATTCTTTTATTGTTTAGTACCATCTCAATTACCACCAAATCACCTGGGATTTATGCCATTTTTTCAATCCCATTGAAAGAAACTATGGTCAATTTAGGTTAATTTCTCTTTTATGTCACTGGTACATGGATAAGTGCCTTGGTAATATAAAAATCCCTACTAACATTAACTCTACTTGTGAATTTACTTTAACAATCTTTCATACATCTACCAAGCTCTGAAGTATCATATACTCGTATTTGCCTTTGTGCCGTGAGAATAGTGAGGTGCTTTGCAACCCAACATGACAAAGGTGTTTTCATATACATAGATATGTCACACCATCCAAAAAAATATTAAACCAATGTTGATTAATCTTAACTCCAAATTATCAAGCACTAAGAGGGATTAAATTTCATTAGTTGTAGTTTTTTTAAACATTTAATTCCATGTCATGAATTAAGTTCTTCAGATTAAATGATAAAAGAAATGTACACATCAGGAAATTTGACCCTTTGCTTGATAGATGTAAGTTTAAGATGGATTTTTCCTAGTTATATTTTCATCAGTTGAAGGCAACATATTTACTTTACCATTTTATTTTGTAGTTCCTGTATATCCCATTGTGTTGTCATCAGTATTTTTCCCTTTTTATTTAAAATGTGCATGCAAGGACTTGCCATGTTTAGTCTTGTAATGGAGCTGAGTTACCTAATTGGGCATATTTCTCTAATCTTAAGGAGTTGACACCCATGGCAGAATATGTCTCATACCATTAGATTTAATGAAGGTAGTGGTTTATGGTTTAGATTTGTCTAAATACATGTCGGTGGTCAAGATCTCTTAATGGTTATATGGAAGATTTCATATTAGATATGCCGTATTACTAAACTCAAGGACATGAGTTGACTCCATATTCAATGTGCAGGAAAATTCGGATGATGAAGATGACTTCACTGTAATCGTGGAAATGCAAGAATCACCTAAGAAAGAACTTTAGTTTTATACAAATGCATATATTGTAAAGATGGATACACATCATGCCAATGAAATCACTTCTGGAAAGTAGGCAGAAATGACTAATAACTTTGTAGTTGGCCAACCTGTTCACAGGAGCACAATGATACCTAAGATATCTGCAAAAAAGTAAGAAAAAACCAATTTGCATATTTTCCTTCAGCTTGAAGCAATGTGGAGTAAATAAGTTTATGAACCTGCCTACAAGCTCCCCCATTCCTGCAATACTTCAGTAAATCAAATCTTAATAAATATCACCATGGAATAAATGAAGTTGTAAATGTTTGAGTGTACTGCACAGGAAAGAATCTATAGCGCGTAGTGTCTGAAATTAATTTTTGTATATGTGCACCCATGTTTTGATTTAATATGTCATAAAACTCATACGTCAAAATATCCTAAGTTAGTGTCATGACACATAGTTCAGCTGGTTTCGCGTAAGGTTGAATGTGTGGAGCGAAAATAAGTGGGTGCATGAAAACATAGTTTTTATGGTGTGAAAATAGAGACTGATAAATCTTTGCAAAATTTCTAGATTAACTGTGGTGAATGGAGCTAAAGACTCTTGTTTGTTTGTAAATATTTTTTTCTTTCATGAATATATAATTCTTGAATTTCAATTTTATTATTACTGTGTGTTACTCTATTTCACCTTGTCTCATTGCACATAATTTTTGAGTTTAAAACCCTGTATTTTACTATCAAGTGACAACACTTATATTGTGTTTGTGATGTGGTATTTATTATTACCTCCTATATCTTTACTATCAGTTTCTATGAATTAACCATACCGTGAATTGGTTTTGTATTCTATTCGGGGTTGGATGGAGATCATGATGAGGATGATGATGGTGAGGAAACATCACGATGTAAAATCTCAAGGAACACTAAGAAACGTGTTCTCGTTGGTGAGTATGAGGAAGATAAGGAGGGACATGAAGATGCAGAAACTGTGGATGCTAAGAAAGAAAGAAGAAGAGAAGCAGACGAAAACAAGAAGTTGGAAATTCAACTTTTGATGATAAGAAGGAAGCTCCCCTTACTGCACGCCAAAGGGCTATGCAATCACACAATGATGTTGAGTCAAAAGTAGGAGCAAATTTGATCGAATTTCCAGGACTGCCTCAGACCAGTCAGAGAAGTATGTCCTTTTCCGTGCAACTGATCTTAGCATGTTTATTGGAATATTTATATTTTGAGTTGCAAAAGCTTGTATTAAAGAAAATCAAATTTTAGTGTGTTGTTAATCATTTCAGTGTTTTTTTGAACATCATAAGGAAAAACAGTAAGCCATTAAAGAGACAATTTATAGTTAGTTCCCAATTTCTAAAATGTTCACTTGAATTTGTCTAGTTTGTTCACCAAAAAATTGTTGAGCAAATTTTGGTTATCAGTTCGATGTTTAGATCTAGTGTATTTTCTTGCATTGAGACGATTGCATATTGTTTTCTAACTTTTGATAACGTAATTTTGATCTCTTTCACCCTTTTTGTGTAAATTGTCAGTCTTCACATTCTTCTTTTCCTTTGTGAAATTGTGTTCTTCTTGTTAGGCTGCTTCACATCTCTTGTAAACTCACCTAAATTGATGGATTCTTTCCTCTTGTGGATAGGAAACTGGTATTTTTTTGTGTGATATTTTCATTACTTTGTATGTAAAACATATCTCTGTTATCTAATAGAGCAAATAGGCAGACATCTGCTACTCATTATTTTTACTAACAAGGGAAGTTCTTTTTCCAAAGAAATGCACATCATGGGGAAACCCACTGGGCACTTTCCCTCTTCAAGAATGGTACCTCCCACTATACACTAGTTGGTTGCAGTTTTGGTAACCTAACCTAGTAGGAACATCAAGGGAGATCCACAATATTGACAAATACAGCTTGGCAGGTCTTAACTCCACAATATTATGTTTATAATTTGTAGCACTGAATGACTTGAGCCAACAAATTTGTAAATGTCTAGTAGATGTTATTTCATGTATTTCTGATGCTGCATGCAATTTGTATTTGTATGTTGTCACTTTTATGTCCACTATTTTATGATCTATTCTTACATATGTTAAAAGTTTCTAGATGAAATTAGTATATGCATGTTTACACATATATGCCCTATTTTGTGAATTATTGGGATTAATGCTAAAGTGTGATTTTTTTCTCTGGTAAGGGGAAATATAATGTAAATTTTAGCATTGAAATTGAGCCAGATGAAAGTCTGGTGCAATTTTGTTTGATTTTCATCACATTATTAATAATGAGGATGTGCAGCAACATGGGCTCAAAAGCATTTGTAAAGGCATCTCTTGCTTCAATTCTATCTTTGAAGGTGAGGGAGATGAAAGTCTGGTGCAATTTTGTTTGATTGTTATCTCATTATTAATAATGAGGATGTGCAACCATGTGGGTTCAAAATAATTCATAAAGGCATCTTTGGCTTTTCTCCTAACATGTACTTTCTTACTACACAGAACGAAAAGAAAACTTATCAAAGGTGGAACAACAATTGAAGAAAGCAAAGGCAACTAAGAGATGCAAGATGCAAGTAGAGAAGGCTGCAAGTGAGATTCAGGTATGCATGGCTGGGTGGGATTACAATCATGAGAGTTTCTAGTGGGCTTATTTCCCATAGAAAATTTATATTAAATAACTAATGTAACTAAGTGCAAGTAGAGAAGGCTGCCAATGAGATTCAGGTACGCATGGCTATGTGTGAGTGGGTGGGGTTACAATCATGGGAGTTTCTAGTGGGCATATTTCCCATAGAAAATTTATATAAGAAATTAATGTAATTAAGTGCTTATGTGGTTTTATATTATATGCTGAGGCCATCATGAATATTTTAGGTCAGGGCTCGTTAAGGAAGAAGCGTACAGATAAGCTAAGTAAGCAAAGATATGAGATGGCATAGGTGATTTGATGTCCAGTGGCTTTGTGTAGGATAGTTGTTTCTTTCTCCTGAATCTCTCAGTTCTAGTATTAACACTTGTTTATGAACAAGAGAAGGTTGATAGTGCTATGATGATTGCATCAAACAGATGACATGGGTAATGGGGCCTTCTCACACATTTTTTTCATTTTATGAAAATACAAGGCTTCTAAGTATATTCAATTCTGGCCCATGCAGGTTTGATTTTAATTTTTAATTCCTTTGTATCACAAGTATTTCTAGTTTCCCATCAGTCTTGAATTATTATTAGTAATTGGTAGCAGTCAATTCGCTTTTCATATTCTCCAAAGTAGCATCACATGGCTTTCTCTTTGTTTCAGGTTACTTCCAAAGTGGCTAATTTTTGTTCTGCTTCATGTACCTTTTCCTTCAGAGAATCAAGCATTCCATCTCTATCATTTTCCAACTTGGTGATTTGAAATTTCTAACCTAGCATGTGCTTGTACTCGTATTTTTGTAGCTAACTCACTTGATAAAGTGACAACCTTTCTTTGTAAAGCTTCTGAGCTTTCAATTGAGCTTGCGGCTCACTACTCAGGTGCTTTACACTTGAATTTTCTTCTTCTAATAAGGATTTCATTATGGAAATTTCTTGCTCTATGCCAACAAGGATCCCATGGCTTCTTCATACGCAATATTTATTTTTTATTTCAACTGGTTTGGCTTCCTCTTGCTTGGCCAAAACATAGCTTCCTCGTAGATACCAAATATTTAAGTTTCGTTTCATTAATTTCTTGATGCAATTTGACCAACTTCTCCTTTTTATCCTCTCTCTCCACAGCAATTGATGCAAGTCTCTCGATAATGACTCTTTCAGTCGCTGTCCCTTTTTAGCAATTTCAAGCTCTTGCCGAAACTTTTTGATTTGAGCCTCTACTTGTAAGAGCCAATTTCTCATTTGGTCACTCTTGAAAGAAAGCTCTGCAAACTCTTTTTCACTTCCTTTAAGAGAAAATATCAAGCCTTATTCCACCACAATTTTCGTGGACTCACATGAACCCACCAAGTCCCACCTTTCTCGAGTTCATTAGTTCTTTTTGTTGGCTATAAATATTTCTAATCTATTAATTTACCCTTTTTAGAACTAATTCATTTGAAAAAATGAAATGGTTCCAAATGCCAGAAAACAAGTAGGAAATAAACTGATATTTAATTTCACTAAGATGTTGCCTCAAAACTTGAAATGCATTCAAATCATAGAGAGTGACAAATAGGACCTAAATAGTGTAACGAAATTCCACTTCAATAGAGTGTTTGTTTAGGCTGGTGAATATTAATGATACTTAAAATGGAAAATATAAAATGTTGTGCGAAAATATTCAAGTTTCTAAGGATTTTATATATAGTTTCTATAACATTTTGGCAATTATTTAAGAAATAGAAATTTATGCTAGAGAGTCTGGCCCCCAGGTGAACCATTTTTGTTAAACAATGGATGCTTGGAAATCAATTTTTGGGAAGAAAATAAAATTAGCAAGAATCCTAAAATGTTCCCTCTATTGTAGGAATGTGTATCTATATTTTTTATTGTTCTTTAGATTTATAAAAAATGTTATTGGGAAAGTTGCAGATGTAACGTTTTCTGTGCAAGGATTTTTTTTTTGGTTGAAATTGGAAAGAGTTACATTATATTTTTAATGGTTTCCTCTCTTGTAGGCATGTGCTGATGAGGACAACACGACACAACCATTGTTACTAGTGACATCATTAGTTGACAAGATGGTGTTGAAAAAATCCAATCCATGTAGATATTGACCTAAGAGTTGTTGGTGTTGTTACTTGCGTTGGCCACTCATCACTTGAGATTCAAATGATGATATCTCAACCACTTGAAGGTATTTATATCATAATAGCTTACTCTTTTGTGTTCCTGTTGACAATAAATCTAAATCAAATCTATACTGAATCCATTTTGTAAAATCAGGTAGCATTCATTATGTATCATGGTGTCTAGGTTGCCTTATTGATCTAGATATTCACTTCTCTAGGAGTAATGATAAGCACACATATGTCAAAGCTAATATGATGAGGATGTCTCAGAAAGGTGTTATAGCTGTGAGCCAAATAAGAGATAATAACACTTTTTACACCACTAAAAACAAATAGAAAGTGTCACAGATTCACAAATTTCAAAGCTAAATTGTATCTATGGAGAGGAGATGCTTTGAAAAGATCCCATAACTATTAGTAATTTCCAAATTTGTTTACTTCTCCAAGAATTGTTAATAAATAATGGAGGACAATGAAAATCTAACAGCCATGAAAATGGAGCTATAAATTGGATCTAATTGAATTCCTATTTTAACTCAAACAAGGAAATCTAGTGAATGAACCCTTGACCAATAATTAGAGTTGGATTTGTGCTATAATTTAATTCATAATTTATTCTCTCATTGGATGATGCAAGTCTGGGAAAGGTAGAATCAAACAAATATTGCAGAATTAAGCTTGCAGTGTCAAAGTGCTATAGCTACAGACGTTGCACCTACACACAAAGTTAGTGAAAGTTGTGGAACGACTATCAAAACCATTAAAGCATTGTAGGAAAACAGAAAACAAGATAAGAGAATGAATAAAAAACAAACTTCATCCAAGCAACAGGGCTAAATCTGCATGTTACATATTGGACTAGACGTCTTAGTCTCCCTCATACATGTACAATGCAACCAATGATTTCTTTGGCTACAATTTGGTCGTGAACTCCTTGATATCAAACTGGACACATATCACATAGCTTATCTTTTTGGAAGTCTCAGGAGTTGAACTCTCTTTCTAAACAAGGATTTTTTGGGGCTCCATTTTAGACATTAATAGAATTTATATGCTCTTCATTTTGTAGGTAAAACATGTTGTTTCACTACCAGAGAGGTTTGGTGAGCCTGAGGGCGCTGTAAGATACTCTGAATTTTGCATTATGAGTGTCAAATTAGAATAGTTATTTGGACATTTTATTTTTACATATGAAGTTTCTATAATCTCTCATAGGAAAACTAAGTTTTCAAAGCCTGCATTTATGGTTTTATATATTCTATTATATAGGGCACAATTGCTTTCATATTTTCAAATACAGAGTAAAAGCTTTCTGACTTTTTTTCTTGTATGGCCATTAGTAGAAACCCTCCTATCTTGACATCAACTCTTGCAAGCACTTGTTTATTTACAAATTCTAGTCTTATGAATATAGATTAAAAGGAAGCATGGGCTTGCAACACCCAAACAAGAAAAACCTGTGCACCTTTCTCAGGACCTACTTGTATGCGAAGTCTTACAGTTTTTTTTTTAATAAATCATTTTACATACTCTTGTTGTTTTTTTGCACATTTATAATCCTACTCCTCGTCTTAAAAGTTACCCTGATATTGAGCTCATATTAGCCATGGATTTGCTTCTCCATGCTTCATATGATATTGTTGATTAAATGAACCTTTACGTGCCCCCACACATGGCTCACATGGTAAATAAGGGCATTTGAACCTTGAACATCAAATTTTCACGATGACTTCATATCACAACAATCACCAATCGAGCTATACCCTTGGCGATGAAGATTCCAATTTTTCACTACTCTAGTTAACATAAATAAATATACCAAATAAATGAATTTACCAAGAGAATCTCCAATTCACTCCTTTACTTCATCTTCCCAAAGATGTAAGCAGAGGATTGGTAATATACCAATTTTAGGGTTGATCTTAGAGATTAGTGTTCAGATTGAAATTAAGAGTCCACAACTTCAAAAAAAACGAACCCTATTAAAATTCAGTATCCCTTCTCCAATTTACAACTTTACACTACCCATCTTTAGGCTTATCAAAAATATCTACAAAGAAACTAGCAGCATAAAATATTAATATTACCTCAATTCTCCACTATCCATTCCATGAATCCATCACTACTTGGCCACAAAATATTGAACATACAAACTAAACCTCTATGGAAGTTGTGGATATTTGATCAATCTCTCCGAAGGCACCTTTAATGTTGGGGTACTATCGAGGCTTCTCACAATGAAACTTCTAGCATTATCTAGCTTTTGGGGGCTAAAGCGACCTTAGATTGCTTGATCACCTCTTGGAAAGACCAAGGATTCATCAAAACCCGAAGAGATCTGAATGCTTCTTATTCAAGTTGCTAGGAGTGGCCCTAACCAAGATACTATTGTTACACCCCTCGCTGTCTTTTGTTGCTTTGAATCCACTAAGGCTAACTGGATGATAGTTTTTTCTTGGGAGTTGGACAAACCAGAGGTCATATGACTTAAGGTTGCATGTGGAGAAATTGAGTGATGAGAAAAATTTGGATCCTTCTCTATCTGTTGTCCACAACTGCCAAAGGAGTTTACTTGTGCTTGGGAGCCCCTCACGCTGAGACAATAGAGGCTACCTTTTTAGCCATCCAAATACATTTCTTATTGCTTTAAATGATGGCCATGATTAATTATTGTGCAAAAATGGATTGTTTTTCCCACTATGATATGGAATGCCACGGTCTTATCCAATATTTTATAGGTTATTCATTGGATCTGGTTTTTCATCATTCATAGAATAAGATTGTTCTAGTCAAATTTATTATTTATAATATGTTACAAGTTGAAAAACCATCATAATTAACATCTCTACCTTCTGAGGACAAGCCACACTTGATGGCTTGAAATGTTGACCATAAAAAGTTCAATGTGAGTAATCTAGAAATGCTACAACAAAATCTCTCAAATAACGAATTTGTACCAAAACTTTGATGCTTTATAGGAATCAACCCCTCCCCTATTTCTAGACTCTATCAAAATGATTCCATAGATACTTTCAAGCTATAAGAAAATCAGTTTGCAAGGGCAACAAATAGGTTTTCACCCTTGATCAATTGTAAGTTTCATAACATCGGTTACAGTTCTATAGGAAAAGCCTTCTCTTGAAACTCACAGAGCATTCAAACAACAGTTTCTTGAATACTTCTACCCTTCTAAAAATGGTGCTGGTATTTGTTGTACTTGCATCCTCATGACCTCCTCCTTTGCAAAATAAATTTGTTGTACCCTTGTACCCATAGTTCAAAATATCTTAATCCTTATTTTACTGTACCCACACCTTACCATACTCATGCATCATAGCTTGAAACATAAAAGCTTATCCATAAATTACTTATTCGCTAAAGAATAGAGTTCTAAAATTGAAACAGAAATATATATAAGATAATTGAATTTTTCTTCATTGAAGTTCACTTTCAATGGATAAATAATTTCATTAATTTTGCTTATCCATTGAAATAGAAATAGGATAATTAAATTTTCTTATCCATTGAAATCTGTTTACACATAATAGTTTGAATCATTTGACAAATTTTAGTTACTTAGAAGCTTATTTGAAGGGAATAAGATTTCTACTGCCTTTTGAAGTTCATTGAAATACCTTATCTATTGTATCCTTAGTGCTTAGTTCTTTTACTACCCAAAAATATCAGGTCAGTTGAAATAGAAACATGAAGCATGTACCCTTGCAACGTTAAACCTCTGTAGCTTGTGGTGGATGAAAAAGAGCTCAGAGATGCCATTAAATATCAATATTATAAAATAGTTCTCACTATTATACACGTGAAGACATAAATCCTAGGGAATAGGAGTGGTGGGCAAATCTTAGGGTTCAAAGTGCTACACTTAATACTAACCAAGAACCTTGCCAATGTGTCAATCTGGGAACATATAGTTTCAACACATTTCTTAACTCCCAAGTCTTTGACATAATGGTTGGTATTACGTGTATGTATTGTTTTTGTTTATGTTTTCATAAAGAAAGGAAAAGTTGTTTATCTACTTCGAATTTCTACTACCATTATTCAAACTTTCCATGCACATACCATTCATCATCTAACTGTTGAGAATAAGAAAATCAAAATGGCCCACATGCTGAGATAATTGAAAATAAAATATTCAAAAATGAAGCAAACCTAAAAATATACTACGAGAGGGAGTGGGTGGATTGTCTTGTGTCACAATGGAGGCCACTCCAATTAAAAATCCAAGCAAATGTACTCATGCCAAGGCAAATATACCACACACATGTTTTAGGCAACAAGAAACCATTCTTAGATGCCTTCCAAGGTGGAAGGGGGAGTGTTTTAAACTTAGTAAAAAACTACAGAGTCACGTTGTTACTTCATATCCTTTGGGATGATGCCCTTTCAATAAGCCTAACTAACAGTAACAGTGACTCTAAGTCAAATAACCAATAATTAACTCCACCTTTAATTTTGGAAAAAGTGAGGTTGAGAGTATATAAACCATGCAAAGGCCTAAATATATAATCAGTTAGGGTGAATATATGGCTCAAATACATGTTATAGTGGTATAAACTCCCTTTAGTACATTGAAATAGAGTTGAGAACCTACTTGAATATGTGGAAAGTGTAATATTCTAAGGGAATTTTCTTTCCCTAGGGTTTCTATGTTGGTTGGGGTTCCCAAAATATCATAATTTTATACAACAACAGTGCACATTTATTCATTCATTCAACAATAGGTATACAACTTGATTGCTCTATCATATACTTTATTGTTAGAATTTTGTGTATTGTATTTTGAGAGTCAAACTATTTTTCCAATTTGCATACAAGGAATTAACCTTTGTCAACTCTATTTCCAAATTTCCGCAAGAGGATGGTTTATCTTTAGATGGTGCAAATGTCATTGGGTGGTTGGAATTATGGTTTTAGTTACTTTTGTGAAGTTGTTCCTCGTAATGTATTGTTGAAGTTTTACTAATGAGATTGTGAAGGCATATGCTCAATATCATTTATTTGATGTGATCACAAACACAATTGGTCTAATTGTTACTATTCTTGCAAGTACTTTATACTAGTGCATAGATCCTCTTGGAGAAATTGTGGTAAGCAGTTCTTTGACCTTTCTCTTTACAGTTCATAGTTTGCAACCTTTCACACATTATGCTTATTTATTTTGTTGAGTTTGTGCCATGGTTTCTTGGCACTAGTTATTGAAGAGTTGTTTGTCTTCCATTATGTCATCCTCTCCTGTTTATAATCAATGGTCACTTGTTTAATAAGAAACTTGATGTTGTTTTTTTCATTATCGTGATATACCTTTGCATTTAGTAGCAACATAGATGAAATTCTTAACACATGTTCTTGGTAATCAGTACTCTACATTGTCATTAATAATTGTTGGTGTGGAACTCCCAAGCCATAGTGGGCCCCAAATCATTGTGGAGATAGGATGGAGCCATGAATCTATCTAGCTTAAAATTCAAAGGAAAAACATATTCTAGGTCTATTAACCTTTAAGTAGGGAGAATTGATTGCAAAGGTGCAAGATAATATATCCACTCCATTTCATTTCTTTTGCTTTGATAACAACTCAATCACAAATTGTGGATTCACAAATCATAATTCTGTTTGTTTTACGTTTATAAATCAAGACATTTTGTTATAGAATTTTATATGGGTGCATATACACAATAATAAAAACATACATGTGTGGAGAAGAAGATAAAGAAAAAGAAGTCTTAACATGGAATGAAATATCAACACATGGATATGCCAGTGTAGCAAGATAGCATGTATACATGAACATTTCACTGTATACTACTATAAGATTTTGAAATTTTTTGATAGAGATATAATCCGCCTCTCTTTGCACTTTTTGGGGCAATTGCTAGTTATGGTAAGTTAAAAATATGGTCTGCATGATTATAGTTTTTATAAATATTATATAGATAATGTGTCAAAATTGTTTTCTTTTTGTAATTTTTTTTTAAATCAATGGCAATAAATTTATTTTTCAGGATTGCCATAACTGTAAGAACAGCTTCGGCGTAGATCACATTGACAAAGGGTATTTTGTCATGTGATCTACGCCGAAGCTCTTCTTACAACTATGATGGATCACAGAAGCCTCAATTCTACAATTGCCATAACTCTTCACGTAATTCTTTAAAGTGTGCTAGCTCAATGGAAGAGCATCTGCCTTACAAGCAGGAGGTTGGTGGTTCGATTCCACTGTGCACTAACATGAATTAATCAACAATTTTGTAGTTTATTTTTAATTAAATGTTTTTTATATCGATTTATTTCAATGGTGAGATATTTATGGATTCATTGTTCTAAATTGTCTCAAGAGAGACAAAAGTTATTTTTAAATAAAAAAAAATTTCTCTCTAGAGAGTCAATAGCTAGTATTAAAAACATAATTTCTCTAATCCAAGTGTTGTCTCTAGAGAGACAAAAATGAAATTGTCTCCTAAGAGACAATAATGCTTGTGTTATATATTGTCTTTATAGAGACAATTTTTTAGACAATAATCTTTAAGACAATATTTTTTAAGACAATAATTTTTGAGACACCTGCTTAAAGACAATATTTAAGACAATACACAAGTTTTTTTTGTCTCAAGTTAAGACAACTTACCCAAAAATTGTCTCAAATATTGTCTTAAAACTCCCCTTTTTTTAGTAGTGAAGATTCTTTGCAATCGAAGAAATATATTGTGGAAAACCTAATGTGTGGCTCCTATACTTATGTTGACCACCACAATCTTTCATTACTTACAATATTGGATTTACACATGCTATTAGCATCTCTTCAATTTGTGTCAAAACTATTAGAACTTGAGGTTGCTGACCTGGATCCATGTTATTAAAGTGAGAAAAGTGATGAGCACCTCTCTCAAGATTACATATTTTACAAATTGGCCCCTCATACAACCTAACAACTTGTATACTAGGATAATATTCATTACATATATGGCACATATGCACAAAAGTGAAACTATCAATCCTTGACCAAAACCTTTTATGCACATTAACCATTTGTTTGCTAAAATGATACCGACCACATTCATATTCTCTACGAAACACCATCCTATATTGGCGATCATGTGAAAGAACTCGTGGAACTCGAGTATTGGTTACACAATTTCTTTCTATAACAAAATGAGAAATCATTCCTCTATATTCATTACATGTGATGTTCTGCTTTAAACAAAGAAAATAATGTTTGTAAAAATGAAATCTCTACAAGTGAAACCAAATTTATATTACTATAGCAAAATACAATTTACATTTTCTTCATTACTCCATCATCGATGTGGAATAGGTTAAATCGATATTTCATGTGTTGCTTGCAAATTTCTTTGTCAACCATTATTGAACTCAATAAGAGTCTGCGAAAAATCATCAACAAAAACATTTGTAAAAAAATATAAACGTAACACTGGCAAATAATAAACCTTTAAAAATAAATATGCATTAAGCATCTGTGCTCCACCAAGAGGAAAATTATTCTCATATTCTTCAGCTTCAACAATATTCTTTGTAGAGCTCTAATGACAAATATTGGTTCCAACATTTCCAAATCATTAGGAATTCTAGAAAGCATATTACTATCACCAAAAACATCATACACAACAACTTCTTCTCTAGAATCGCATTCCCTATCTTCGATCATAACATTTGTTGCACCATTTCCACAAGCCCAAACGTGGTCATCGCTATCAAGGGTCCCTACGTAAAGAAGACCAAAATTTTAAGGGAATCAACAACAAAGCAAACAAAAATGCAAACAAAATCTTTCGTTATGTACAAACAAAATTTTCTAAACTTTTGATCACTAATATTATAAATTTAACCATTTCTTGAAGTTTGACAAGTTGGTCATCCACCCTTACATTGAGTAAGAAATAAAGGTTTCATTGCTTTTCAATCTAACTGTTATTATACATTCCACCATTTCTTGAAGTTTGACAAGTTGGTTGTCCACCCTTGCATTAAGGAAGAAATAAAGGTTTCATTGCTTTTGAATCTATTTTCTAGTTACTAATTATTTTGAAATTTTTTTGCAAGAAAGATACGGGCAAAAAAAGAACAGTAAAAAGTCTAGATGCGCAAGTAAAGAATATGCAAAACAAAAAAGAATTGAACTCCCTACATTCTTCCAACAAACACATTACATACATATTTAGGAGGGGTATCTATATTAACAATATAGTTGCTACCAACAAATACTTGATCCTCTTCACCAACACGACCTCCTAAATTTGGAACCATTTCAGGAAATTCCTCATTCCTACGGTCCTCGTGAACTACAAAAAAGTCATTTATTTCGTTGTTTTCAAAGGAAATACCATTGTTGTTGATATGCACACTCTCTTTTGAAACCAAATATTCCTGCAAAATGTAAAAATTCAGTAAATCTTAAAAAATATTAGTTGTTTGAGATGATAAACATGCAATGAAATGAGAATGAAAAAAATTACCATTGCTTTAATACTTACAATTTACAGGTTTTCCTTCTTCATCATTCACTAAAGCTCTTTTCTTTAATTCATATGCAACTCTTATTCATGACTCAATGGCTTCCTTATTTTGTTGATACCATTGTCATTGATATTCACTTAATCATTATCATGTAGTAGCACGGGGAGGTTTTTTCGCACCACTCTTGCTTCTTGTTTCACTCAAAATATTAATGACAAAGTTTAAGTCAGTTGAAAAGTTGTTTTGCAATTCTGTTTCATGTTATTACAGAGTCCACAATATTCAAATAACTAAAAGGTAAGAAAAGTGTAGAGAAGAAATATTTGAGAAGTTATGTTTCTCACAACAAACTTGGAACACATACAAAATTTTTCCCCTTACACATAATCGATAGAAGAAGTTGAGTAAATTAAAAACAAATAAATATGAACAACATTTGAAATTTACCATATGTATGTCATAAATATAACTTAAAAATCTCAATTACAATTATCTTAAAAAAAAATTCAAAACATACAAAAGGTCTTCTACATTATAAAAAAAAAAAAACATGTTCAAGCCTCAAATGCTAAATCAATACATCCTCACATACTGCACCTATGTTCAGAATATAATCTGCATTATGAATAACTGAAATTACATTTCCATTTCAGTGACGTCATCAAAATAATCCACCATTTGTAGATAGAACCATGATGCTATCTCCTCAATATAAATTCAAAATGTGAATTACAATGATGCTCAAAATAAATATTTAAAAACATCAAATATACATATGGTAGTCAGTAATACACAAGAAAGAACATCGTCATGCCTCAAAGGCTAATTTAATACATCCACAGGTAGTGGAGGTATGTCAACAATAGAATCTACATTAGGAACCAGTGAAAACGCTTTCCATTTTCAATGACATGATCAAAATATTCAATTGTTTCTAGATAGAAGCATGATGCTTCAAGGACAAACAATCCATCAACAATTATTTTTTCTCATATTCCACTCAGTAAATCATACAACTTTAACTCCACTCCAGACCCATCAAGCATAAGGACTTTTTCTCCAACTATGCGTAAAGGTACGCAACATGCACATTTACTGTTTATATCAAAAGACATAGATTCAAGCAATGACCATCTGTGTCCCCAATCATCTTCAAAATATTGCAAACTTCTCTGTTTCGTCAGTTGACCAAATTCAAAAATTCTCTACCTCTTCAAGTGACCAAACAGACATGCGACCATTATTAACAACAAAAACAAGTTGATTCTTATATAACCCTAATGACATACATTGTATCTCAACAATAGGAACTTATTTATGTTCAATTCAAACTAGTAGATAATGTAACCATAAGTATGGTAATATCAATAATCTTTGTCTAGATATACCCAATAAAAATTTTCTTCAAAGAAAATAGCTTCCTTTGGTGGAGTTACAGCACCATATGGAAGATTTGTCCTCTTACAAACATTGTCAACACTATTGCAAATGAGAAAATGTGAGTCCATGTTTTCATAAACATGTTTCAAAAACATGCATTCATAATTTCATGGACTACATTTTTGAAATAAAGTGAAGAATCCCCACTCCCCAACAGTAAAAATCCCAAAATTTCTAAAGGTCTTCGTAAAAAAGTTGACAATGAAATAATTTTTTGTATGCAAATAGCTTCTAGGCATGCTGTAGGGAATCATTGATCCCATTGTACATTCAATTATTTATGCAAAATGAAGAAAATGAAACACCATAGTCAACAAGCCACTGCCATTGTTGAGGTATCACGCTAGGAAGAAATCATTGTGAAAAGGATTGGACAAATAAATAAATCCTAACTATTTCCCACAACAATGATCACAAGCTGCAAGAAAAAGAAGATCTTCTAAAACATGACACCATTGTCTACAAACCAACTTAAATTTTACCAACACTCACAAAGGAAGTCAATGAAAGAGAAGCTCAATAATGTCAAAGGGGAGAAATTTCCAAATAGCAGTATCCATACCAAAAGCAACAAGCTTTGTTGCCAACAAAGGAAAGCTTTCCTTAGATATTGCAAAGAAAAGAAGAGAAATGTTAAATGACAATAGGATTAGGAAAACAATCCTTTTTCATCTTCACTTTCTTTCTATATACTTCAATATTTCACCAAACAAAATAGTGAAACTTAAAAATCCAAAATTATTGAAATTTATAAACATTGCAAAAGAACCACTTCTTCAAACATTTTCTCAAAGATGGGCAAGTGAAATACATGATAATTACCCTCACGAAACATATTTAAACATAAGTTCTCATAACTTTAACATAAACATAAAAACTTTGTAACTATATTAACAACAGCAGAACCCCCATAGTGGGAATTTTTTTTTAATATAATATTAAACCGGACATTAACCATAAATTCATATTTTTGAAAGGCAACTTTTACAATTTTTGAGGTTTTCATAAGTTCGACACAAACATAAAAACTTTGTAACTATATTGAAGTTATCATAAGATCTACATAAACATAGAAAGTTTGTAACTATACCTTACTCACATTTAATTAAAATGCATATTTTCATAAGATCAATTTTAATATTTCAAAGTATATAATTTTCATAAAATAAATAAATAAATAAAACAAAAAAAAACTATTCATTTCTATTATATTTTCTATGTATGAAAAATATCATAACTATAAAAGTTAGATACATATTATTTATGGTATTAGTCTTCATTCTCTTAACCATATTTGAAATGAACTATATTCTCCGCCACCATACATAACAGGAACATCTTAATTTTAAAACCCTTAAATAAAACACATATACTTTCACATCATATTTTTTAAAAATAGTTTAACCTATTAATTCAAAATTTCCTAACAAACAAAAATTCTAAAATAAAATTACATTAATATCAATATCAAAACAATAATATTAATAAATGAAAAGAACCCTTTCATAAATATTAAATCGATATATTGAATCTCATCCATTTATTCTTATTCCCTTTTATCTTAATTTTTATATTTTAAATTTATAAATAATTGAATATATAAAATAGATATTAATTAATAATTTTTTTTAATAAATTTAAAAATAAATATAATGTTATTTACAAAATACCATTTTTGAGCTTAAAACAATTTCTTTCTCCCTAATTAATATTCATTCATTTAACTATAAAAATAATTTCTAAATTTCAAATTTAAAAAAAGTTGTAATATTTCTTTATTATTTTTTCTATATAAAAATTATATATTTTTTTTATAGTTTCAAAATTAAATACGGATTTTTGTTTTATATTTAACAAAAAATTATTGTTTCATTACTGAGGCGGCTAAACACATTCTAAAGTTAGTGAGCGTGCTTTTATTCATACTTCATCCTGTATATATATATATCCCAATATTTTTATAGTTTGAGAACGAAATTTTGAATACATTATTATTTACTTTTATACTTTTAATTATGTTATGCCCTAGTTCTATTTTTGGGAAACTGTTACTTATTAGAAAATCATATCTATATTTATATCCCCATATATAAATGCACGATAAAAAGATTGCTAATTATAATTTCACTAAAGTCGACCCTGACTTAATAAAAAATGTCTATATTTATATTTCTAATATCGATGCATGAATATGGATATAAATTAAATTCGATACACAAAACGATATCATTTGTGGATTTTGGATTTGAAAGACACAACACTAAGCTTTTCGTTATCTCTATTAAGGTGGATGGCATTTAACATATGGTTTGTCGAGCATTGAATGGCATAAGATATACTGTTCCATTCCATTATGACATAGACATGTTATGGAAACAAATTGCATGCAAAATCCACTGAAGAATGTGGAAATCCACCGACCGTGTAGCTGTAATGCAAAAAGCAGCGCTCTATTCGATGTCACAATACATGTACAGTCCATTAATGGAACTTTTCCCAGCTGCCTTTTGAACCGTTCAACTACCATACTTCGACCCTTAGCTGTGAACCTTCTGGACACTCTCGACACCTGCATCTGTCGTTAACCACAACTACGGCTCGTGAATTCTCGTCCGTAGGGCGCTCTTTTTCTGATCTAACGGTGGGTATTCTCTTGGAGCAGGTTATGGTAATGGAATGCCGAGCCCCATCGCTCCTTCGCAATTCACTCTTGTCGGCGCTACCTTGCAACCAAGCTCCGCCGTGGCAGGGGCTAAGTTTCAGTTTTTAGTGCATTCTACCCTTCCAGGTTTGGTTCACCTATCCTTGCCAGCGTCTGAATAATCTACTGGTTAAACTTATCTTCCATTCTTCCTCGAGGGTGTTTTTTGGGCGACTTACAGTCTTGAACTTCTTTGCAGAGATTACCACTACAATTCTAGAAACCGGTTCTTGGAGGATTATCATTATGCCGTCGTAAGTGACTATAATTTAATTTGTGCCATACTTTCTCCGTTTTTCTTTCATAAATGACATTCGATATGCTTTTCAGGGGTCGTCTTCCAGGAGATGGCCTTGCTCCCTTTGTGAAATACTCAGATAAGTTCCACGTTCTCCCAACCACTGAGTTGTTAAAGTCATCGTTTGTGCTCGAAGAAGTCCCAACCTAGCTCCAATGTGCCCTTCCTTGCAAGACTTTGGTGTCCGACTATGCATTGCATACATTCTTTTTTGTTATATCTATATCTCTTGAATAACCTAGCTCCAATGTGCCCTTCCTTGCAAGAATTTGGTGTCTGACTATGCGTTGAATACATTCTTTTTTTTTATATCTATATCTCTTAATAAATTTCACCCTTTGTAAGCAGGATGTCCATGTGCAATTTTAAAAATTGAAACCCTAGTTGATGGATAGTGGACGTGAATTTTACCTATACTATATATGGACAGTTAATGACGGTTTGTAAATTTTCATTGAGGGTTTCGAATTTAAAACTTCTGAGTGTTTTTCTTCGAATTACTGTATGCAAGTCTTCTTTTAGTTCAGCAAATAAGTTTGAAAATATAGTTCGATTCACTCATTATATGCATAATGATTTTGTTATTTATGGCCGTTGTTGTGAATAGTATTCATAATATTTCATTAGCTCTCAGAAAATGCAAGTCTTCTTTTAGTTCAGCAAATAAGTTTGAAAATATAGTTAGATTCACTCATTTTATGCATAATGATTTTGATCTAAGTAGATTTTCACATGGACGGGGAACAAAAAAAATTTAAATGTAAAAAATTATCGTATTTCTATAAATTACCACTAACTACACATGAACAATATGGTTTTCCTCCTCAGAATATAAATTATGCTCATTTATAATGTGAACAACACTACTTAATGACCCTACCATATTTCCCCTCTATATGATAGAATGCATTAATAGTAATCCTCTATAACCAATTTATATAAATAACAAATGATTTATATATATTTATTATTATTATTTAAACTTGAGTTGTTCACATTAGTTAATTCCCTGGATTATTGGATGGTGTACCATCCATTTTGTGGTGGCAGAACTAGAACCCTGTATTTGCAGATCCACTATTCCAATAGTCTAGAATGTTAGGGATGCTATGATTGTCTTTGGTCATCTTTTATCTGTTAAGCTTGTTTAAAATATTACAATAAACTTGATTACCCGATAGTGTAGTGACCTTACATCTACCTAGTGCCGGGAAATTGAATTCCGTGGACAATTCCTCGAATTTGGTCTCATGGAATTAACACTTAGTCTTTCTCTTCCTTAGTAACTTACTTCCCAACCAGACATTAAAAAAAAACAAGAAATGTTATAAGAATTTCAAGTATTTAAGTATCTAATATTTTGTAGTTTACAACCTAGTGTTTTATGTTTAATTGAAACTTTACATAAGAATTACATGGCAATTCATACTTCCAACATAAAATGTGGTTAAGTTAATTTACTTATTTCTCATTTGAAGAGAGATCACAAGTTTAATATTCTTGCAACTCTATTTGTTTCTCGTCTGAAGAGAGATGACAAGTTTAATATTCCTTTGCAACTCTACTATTCTTGACTACTCCTTTGCAACTCTACTATTCCTTTGCAATGCAACATTAAGAAGAACACACCACCCATAAAATTCTATTGCGCCAACAAAGTCCAACAAACAAGAACAAAAGAAGTGAAGCTTTAATAAAATATGAGATTCTGCAACTATCGAAATGGTCTTAGCATCCACCCTCACCCTACCTATTTTAGAATCCACACTCACCCCACTAGCTTTAGCATCCACTTCTATAAACAAAGAGTAGAAGTGGTAGGCAATCTTTTTTCAAATTATTTATTCTAGAAATAACTTTTCTTTTCATTCACCTTTAGTAACTTTTACCGACAATAACTTTTACTAACTAACTTTTACTAACTTTTATCAAGCATAACCTTCAATATTTTCACGAGGAATAACCTTTACTAACTCTCATCAGGAAATTTTCATTAACTTTGTTTTCTCATTAAATTAAATTTTATGCTTTATTCACATTTTTTCATCTACCTTTGCCAACTTTCATCACCAATAACCTTTACTAACTTTTATGAAGAATAATGTTCTGTAAACTTCACGAGAAATACCTTTATTAATTTTCACTACTAATACATGATTTTGTAATTACATTCAATTTTGTAATTACATTCAATTGTAGACACTTCTATGTATCTTTCTTGATGTTGTAATTACATTAAATTTATAAAATTATTTTATTTACCAAGTTTAATCATGCTTATGAATTTATAATTATTTTTTAGATGTAATTAAATAAATTAAAATATCTAAAAGTGAAAAAGTTATTTTATTCATAATCATATTCTTTGTTAATTGTAAATTAACATTTCATTTTGAAACTCAAATTTATGTGATATTGTGACCATGATGAATTGTAATAAAATTTATAGGTAATTGTTCGCAATACATTTAAATGTTTATTACTTATTCTTTATCAACTTAACTAAGTTTTACGAAAAAAATCACAACGTTTTAACTACTGGATCGTGTTTCATCCTTTTCTTTTTCTTTATTCTTTATAAATTTAACTAAATTTTATGAAAAATTGATCAACTAACTTTTACAATGCGGGCAACACTTATAAACTCAATTTGGCACTTCAATTAACTTTAGGATAACGCTTGCAACCTCAATCTTGACCAAGAATATGCTTGACATATTCGCTCTCCATAAATTTACCAATAACAGACAAATGTCAACAAAAATTTTTCATTGTTTTTAATCTTAATATAAAAATATATATTTCAATATTAATGGATTAAAACAGTAATAAAATAGTAATTTTCTTGATGTATATGCAGAGGTAATAAATATTTGATGCTACAAATTATTTTGGGTTTTTCCTGGAAACTGCAAAGCTTTAATCTGAGCTTGTTTTATCTTTCAAACTATCTGCTACATTGTTACGAGAAACCTGATATGCGCCTTATAGGATGTCACCAATCCTGACTGCCGTTCGCGGTATTTTGGTCTTCGTCGCCATAGCTTGGATTAGGAATATAAATTTCATTTCAGCACGGTTTGCTAGGAGTTAGCTAACCTATGGTCGGTCATATTTCTCCTATCCATTAAATATTAAAATATCTCTGAAATTAAACTCAAAATCTCACATCGCCAATTTTAAATAGAGACCTGCATAGCATATTCTATACTTCCGAAAATTCTATATTAAATAAATTTTGCTAATGTAAATATAGGCAACCATTTTTTTTTTTAACGTTAAGGTGAAGATACAGTTCATAAGCTAGACGCAGATACTGAGATAAGCTCAATGAAAACTTCCCTTTTGGTTTTATGCAGAGGTCTATATTTCTTTTCAGTATTTCTACTATTGTTAAACCTTAGAGTGGAGATTATGTTTATTATTATTCCTTTTGACAATTTATATTTACCCGGCTGTTTGTAATATTTAAAATATTAGAGAATAGTGTTTATGTTTATTATTTTTTCTTTTGACAGATTCTATTCAGCAAACTGTTTGACCTAGAAGACACGAAGATCTTTTATCTTTTTACAATAAAAACAACAAATCCCAGTATTCAAAGAATTTGCTAATTCTCCCATTGATCTTTGTCTTTTGCCCGGTAAATTTGATGAAATAAAACAATTTCAATAATAAAATCAACATCCATGAACTAAGCAATTTCAAAAGTAAAAATCAAGATGCAAGAACCAATTAGCAATTTCAAAAATAAACATCAAGATCCATAAATCTGCATTGTCGTGTTCGTGAGCTCACAGTACATAGTAGATTTACAGAGTGACCTTACAACTTACTGTGAACTTCATCCTCATTCAGTAAATGGATTTTGGAAGGGTCTACGACAACGATGTAAAATTGACCGTCAAACAAACGCATTAAATAGGGTTCCCGGATGCCCACCTTGGCTCCCTTTGGTCATCGTGAATGTGCAACCTGACAGCAAGGCCATTATCCATCTCTAGCACTGTCATGACTGTGATTCTCTTGAAGGCATCAGCGCAGAGACTTCCGTAGAGCACCCGGCCGTGCTGGAAGCTGTTAATCTTCATCTCGGTGAAGGATATAGGGTTCAGTCCTTCCAGCGACGACAAACAACCTGCGCCACTTCTATCAGCTGCTCCTGCGGATGACGAGGGTGTTTGAAAGGTACCTGCTCCGCTTCCGCCGACTGGTCCCATAGAGGACGAGGACGTTTCAGTAGTGCCTGCTCCGCTTCCACCAATTAGCTCTATGGAGGACCAGGGCGTTTCAATAGTGCCTGCTCCGCTTCCGCCAAACAGATCTATGGACGACCCGGGTGTTCGGACAGTGCCTGCTCCGCCAAACGGATCTATGGGTGTTTGAATAGAGCCTGCTATGCTTCGGCCGGACGGGGTTGATAGAATAGATTTCTGATGCTGTAAACCCATATAGTGGTGTTGGAGAAGGGTTTGCTTGTGGAAGTTCTGAAAAGGGTATAGATATCTGTAGTATTCTTTCTTCATGTCTACTTTCCTCTTAATTTCTTTATCCCGTTGGCTTTTCTTCTGCTGCTATCGAAATCAAGCCTACCGTTACCTCTGTTTTCTTTTCTCGCGTCACCATTTCTAAACCTTTCCACAGGTCGTATTCAAAGGGAAACATAAACCTAACCCAATGACACTTAACCAAACCTTAACCCTTCACACGTGTGATGGTTCAAACTTTGAAATGGAAGAGACCATGACGAACGGGTCGGAATTCGTAACTTGAATTTGAATTGTGGGGACTGCGTGCAACGTGTCTATATATAAATCAGTTTAAAAATATATATATTATATATATATATATTTTAAATATTAATAATTTGTAAAATATTATTACATTTCCATTGATATTTACACGGAAAAGAATTATAAATTTTTGGTAGATAGTCTTGTCCGGAGTAAATAATCTATATTACATAATTCACCCCCATTGAAATATTATGTATTTCATCTACGTGGAAAGATGGTATCAAAATTGTCCATATGGTTATTATCGTTATCTGGTTATTATCTTTATCTATGGTTGTCGTCATGTTCTCTTTTAATAACAAGGGAGCCACTGCCGTGGCTATAGTCCTTGCCGGGGTTTGCCACAACGCTTTTTACAACTTGTCTTGTAGCATGCAGAAATACAAAGACAATCAGAAGATGCACAATGTCTTTGTTGGAATTTTCTGCTAAATTACATAACAGACAAACAAAAAAAAAATGCTTTGTTTTTTACTCTGTTTCTGCACAGAAAACTGAAAAAATCGTTTTCTGGAAATGGTGTTGCAGCAACAGGATTTGGTGTTGCAACAACGCTGATCTTGGTGTTGCAGCAACGTGATTTTTGACGTCAAGTCACTTTTTGACTTACGGTGTAACGGCAATGTGTTTTTGACGTCAAGTCACTTTTTGACTTACAACGTAAGACGATTGACACTTGGTGTAACAACAACGTAAAACAATTGATGTCAAGTCACTTTTACACTTACCGTGTAATAGCAACGTGATTTTGACGCTTGGTGTAACAGCAACAGTAAACAAGCTAAACAGTAAACTTGTATTCATAAACAGTAAACAAGCTGATACAAATTCGTCTTCCTCTTGACAGAGGGATAACAACAGAACACTTCAGTTCCAGAAACCAATTTTCTTTATCTCGGAAAATTGCAGGTTCAGCACTGTTGTGCGTTTACAGAAGAGACTCTCTATTCAGTCTTCTAACCTTAAAACAGAACTGTTGTTCATTCTCTTAAAAAACAGAACTGTTGTTCATTACATTTATAGAGGAAAAAATATCTGAGTTTAAACTATAAAATAACCAAAATATCTTGTAACGCTTATCTGCGTATTAATTACAGCAAGCGGTGATGCCTTTCTCAAGAAAACAAGTCGGGGGTTGCGGGGGAATTCAATTATGCGCATTTAATGCTCATCAATGTGCAAAATATCAGAAGACTTTGTGGCATCGAACAATCTGAAATATCTGCTGAAGATCAGATTTCGGATCAGCAGTTATTGTGTTGCAGTTGGAATTAAATTCCAACACTCCCCCTTAATTTCAACTGCTGCATACCCAGGCATTTCCTGAAATGATCAAAACTTTTCTTTGTTGTTGGTTTTGTCAAGATATCAGCTAGCTGATCCTCTGTTCTGCAGTGCTGCAAAACAATCTCACCATTGTTAACCAATTCACGTATGAAGTGAAATTTGGTATCTATATGCTTTGTTCTTTTATAAAAAATAGAGTTTTTAGACAATGCTATTGCTGAGCTATTGTCATAGTAAATGGTTGTGCCATTTTCTTGTTCATGACACAAATCTCTGAGAACTCTTCTCAGCCACACTGCTTGGCATGCTGCTGCTATTACTGCCACATACTCTGCCTCTGCTATTGACAAAGATACAACTGGTTGCTTCTTGGAAGCCCATGAGATGGCTCCCGATCCCATATGAAACACATATCCTGATGTGCTTTTCCTATCATCAACACTTCCAGCCCAATCACTGTCACTGTAACCTGTCAACATGAAACTTTCAGAAGAGGAGTATAAAATACC
>APFE031424128.1:17159-78117 GCA_000404065.3 Pinus taeda | reverse complement strand
TTATATAATCAAATATTTTAAAGTTTTCAAAAGCTGTAAATTCATTTATACACTAAACATACGATTTAAATAATAAAAAACCCAATCAAATTAAAAATAATAATAATATTTAAAAAAGTTTTACACTATTATCCTCTAAAGCGAGATGAGATGTGACGTGTCATATGAAGATTTATAATTTGTTTCTCTCACCACTCCATTTTCTAGGACGTTGTGGCAAAGTTTGAAAGAAGTCAAAGAGGCTGGCACGCAGAGTCCCAGGATATCCTCCCAACCGGAAAACACCCTGCGTCGCCTCTGTAGGTCTCTGTACCGCCACCCCGCATCCATATCCTGTACACCGCTTTCTCAGTACGTGTCCGGAAAGTTAATGTCTTGCGTTGATAAGGTGGTAAGAGTATAATAATGACAGAGATTAATTGTACGTGACAAAAAAATGATTAAAACAAAATGGGAAAGTCCTAGTCTAATGAGCTACATTTTTGTCCGGAAATTAATTAAAATTTGGTAGAAATTTTTTGGAAATTTTTATTATGGTTATAAAGTTTTAAGTATTTAATAATTTTTATTCGCGTTAAATCTATTTCCACCGTAACAAATTAATTTAAACATTCTCAGGTGTGCGAAGAGTTGGTGGAGTGGGATTAAGATGGAGGCCCTAATAAATGATAAATTAAGGGGATAAGTAGATAACGATGTATTAATGCAAATTTATTTGATTTGATTTGATGGATAAATCAAAGCTTGGTAAACTTTATTATAATTTAATTGTAGATAACGATGTATTAATGCAAATTTATTTCATTTGATTTGATGGATAAATGAAAGATTGGTAAATTTTATTATAATTTAATTGTTAGTGGGTTTAGAAAGTTACTGTTGAAAGAGTTTACATTAAAAAATGGAATATTTATTTTAAAATATAAATTAATATAAAAAAAAAAATTAATTGTAAAATGTAAATATAAAAGTAATAGATAGTGTTATTAAAGATTTTTTTGAATTTTATTTTCTGTGTTGAATAGGAAAAAATTGAGGTGAAATCTTGATTTATATTATTTAAACTGGTTTTTTTGATTATATAGATTTAGCATCTGAAAAATCTTTAAAACACTTTAATTGTGCAGGTTTATCCATAAACTTGAATTAAATAAATTCCTCTCAAATTTAGAAAATTAAATTAGAAAAACCCACTTGAAAAATCTTTAAAACACTTTAGTTGTGCCGGTGTTATTCATTATACTTGTAATTTAAATAAATTCCTCTCAAATTAAAAAAAAATAAATTGAAAAAACCCACTTGAAAAACCTTAAAAAAATATGGCTAAATAGAACTCGTTATTAAATAAATGTAGACGCAGAGAAATTGGTTCGTGTTCACAATTCCGGTGAATGTCCTTCTCAAATAATTCAATAAGCTTAATTTCAAAAAAATTGAAAAAAAAAATAATAATAATAAAGCTCCGTTCGTAGATTTTGGAAATTATTAGTATTTTCCGTCAATAGCTTTTGGATAATTATCGGTATGTATTTTGGTGAATGGATGAAAATCGCCCACAAAATCATGTTTGATTTATATTTGATTATTGAAATACTTGATTATGATGAATATTAATTTTAAGGAGGTTAAATTACGGATTACTCGAGTTTCTATATGTATCCAATCATGCTTGATTTATACTTGATTATTGGAATACTTTATTAGGATGAATATTAATTTTAATAAGGTTAAATTACCAAATTACTCGACTTTTTTTTATGTATTTTTGGATAGTATGTAGTATGTGTATATTTTTTTTGCATATTTTTTTAATGGAAATACATAAATTAGATATATAAAATTGAGTTAATAGTTGAATTGAGGCTTTTGTGATCTATAATAGTTGAAAGAATAACTTTGGCGTAAATCACATGTAGATAGACATTTGTCGACGCGTTTCGAACCAACCAGTGTGGTTCATTGTCAGGACAAGTTGAAAAATAAATTTAAAAATAAATAAATCTAAAATTAGAATTTTTAATTGAAAATTTAATTTGATATATATTAATAGAAAACATATATTTACTTTTATATATATATATAATATATTCAAAGATAATTACATATATTATTAATATTAATAATATATGTTTTGTTATGTAAAATGTAATCATAACATTATTTTCTAAAAATGAAATATATAATAGATAAAAAAAAAATCGATTATAATTACGCCTTGTTTAGTATGGGGTAAATCTCACTTAAACATATAAAAGTAAATGTAAGTTTAAAAGTAAACATATAGCATGCAATGTTTAACATTTTTAATCTAAAAAACAGTGTTTCGAACTAATCACATTGTAAGGATTGGGTCTACTTTTCTAACCAACATAATGTGGTTAATCACATTGTAAGGATTGAGTCCACGTTTCTAACCAACTAATGTGGTTCATCCTCAGACAAGGTGAGAAGTCAGAGGATCTGAGAGAATAAATAGCATGGATGCATCAATGTTGAGTTTAGCCGTTTAGAATTAGTCGTTTAATGTTCAGGCGTTCAGAATTAGTCATTCTAAATTTTTAATCTAATGTCCACTGTCATATCTACATTTCTAAGTAATAATTATTTATTTATTTTTATTTTTTTTTAAACGTTCCCATGGTTACCTTTTGGATTAAATTTACCATTCGCCAATGATTAGTCTCCTCATGTCTCTATATACATCGTCTTAACTTTGATTTATGTGTTGATGTACTAATTTTAGATTTTATTAAAATCTCTGTATGGCTTCACGCATGTTATCCACGCGGCAGAAGGTAACTTTTCGTTTCCCTCTTGCCATCACATGACATTCCTTATCCGCTACCATGTGTATTAACTCCTGCCTTGCTCCGTGTTGTACGAGGCCGGCAGGCTGTCCAATCTTTCGTCTTGCATGGTATTCCCCGCCTCATCTACGGTGGAGAACGCCCCTTGCTATCCAACGGTGGCAGACTTTCGCGGGCCGCCGACCTAATTCTATCGCTTGCTTTGGGTGACGGGCTCATTTGGTTAGGCAATTCTCTCTGTGGGCCTGCTCTGACTTAGTCCATTCATTCAGTCCCAGAGAGCCCAACTTGCAGACCCTGTTCGAATGCCGGCGGATTCGTCACCAAACCCTTCAGGTAATCAAATGCATAGAGCCATGTTCCTTCTGCATCCTTTTGGCTATGTGCTCCTTTGTTTTACTGAAGAACTCTTGTTTCCACATGTATCATGCGTTTGCAGGTTGGTTCGACAATGGAGGCATTCTATAACATCGAAACAAGTGTTATTCATTCGTTGGTTGGAGTTTTCCTTTAGTGGGTAAGTTTCTTTGGCCAAGAACGAGGATAATTTCTTTGAATTTTTACTGTAGCTTGCATTACTTCCACTGTTGTCTAACTTGTGTTGTGTGGGTTGCTCTCGTATAGGCTGGGCGCTTGTCCCTCACACGATGGCCTAGACACGACTAAGGGAAACCCCACCTTCATCCTGTCCAGAGTTCCAGGTATGGGGAAACTTACCGGCCGTGGCCTTGTCTGTTTGCTTCAGAGGTTCTCTTATGTTTAAAGGAGGGTAATCCTCCTGGTCTCTTTCATATTTCGATGAACAAGGGATTGGAGGGTATTTTCGTCCCCTCTAGGCTCCAGTTTCCATTGAAATGACTTATGTAATTTAGATACTAGAGTTTGGGCGTTCGACTACAGTTTCTCTGCTCGGACAATTGTGATTGTATATAAACTTTAACACACACTTGTGTTCATTTTTCTCACGGCATATTAATCCTCTTTCCTACTGGACTATAATTTATTGTGAAGATTTATTGCTTTTATTGACAGGGTAGTCTCCTTGTTTATGCTTGTTAAAAAATTACTACACCGCGGCTTTTATGTACAGGAGATATAACTCTTTTTATTTTATAATTCATTGTCTCACACAATGTTTACTTATGTCACGCTCTTTGCTTAAGATGCAAATACATGTACAGTTTATGTAGTGTTTTATATATTTGACTTGTGGTTGGTCTTGTTCCTTATGCATGTATCTTTCCGTGTCGAGAGGGTCCGAACCCTGCAGCTCAATCACAGTTTTTAGCTTCTTTCTCATTAGCTCCTGTTTGCTACTAAGTTCTTAATTTTGTATGATGTGGAAGAGTTAAACGCGGAAGGATAGTAACCCTACCCAACCTATTTGCTCCATCATGCTCAATACCCAGATTTTCTCTTGGGTTTTTCCACCGTTTAGATATTGCTCATGGTGCGGGTCCCCTGCCGCGCCATATTGTTTTCTGGCCTTACCTTCTATAGGGAAAAACATTCCTACAACACCTTAAATCACAACCTGTAATAGTCTCTGCTTTAGGTTTTTTTTTTTTTTTTTAAATGGTTGATACAGCTCGCGGCAAGGCAAACGATAACTTTTCTACTTATATAAATGCATGTCTTTTGAAAAGAATAGGCTATGTCCAAAGGTTGCAAGCCACTAGAGAATAATACTGGTCTTTAATCGACTCTATACATTTTCCTATGTTCGGGTCTATCTATGCATTGCACAGTGTTTACACATTTTGTTTATTAATGCTCCCCTTAGCGGTTGGCCTAATTTTCATTGTCTTCCTAAGGGTTTAACTTTCCTTCATTCTCTGTCGCTTGAAATTGGTTATTACATGTGGTATAATTCCTCACAACAAATTCATTCTGACAACCCTTACCAAATATTGTTAACGCCAAAATTACCAACATGTTTTAGTTTCAAATCTGAGGAAAGAAAAATATCTAAACAGAGACGGTTAACTGTAAAGTTCTGGGTTTGACCCTCTTCTTGACAACTTACTGCCACTACTATCTGGATGAAAATTTACATAAAGAAGTACCTGACCTCCCTATTTTCTTTTTCTTTCTTTTTTTTGTACCCTTTCATACGTCTCTAAAGAACTGCAACCTACATAAATTAAACATTTTTTTTTTGGTTCAAGTCAGGGTCACATACCTGTGTCGCCTCCTATAAATGCACTTTCTTTTTTCTGTTCCGAGATAAGGTCACTCTGCTCTCTACAGCTAGTCATCCACACGACCATGAGACTGTCTTTCGAGACCAGTCTCCCCCCTAGCTTGCTCAAAGACTACAGTCTTTGCTAGTTGCAAGCGCTCTGCGCCCTTACCATCTCATCCTCACCAGACGTGGTAAGCCCTCTCCCCTTTCCCTACTGCCTGTCCTCTACAACACAGTCTTTTCTCCCTCTTCCCCCTCCTTTTCCTGGAAACCATTCCACGGTTGGGGGAAAGGGCGGTTAGGGTTTTGCAGCGGGTTTTTTTTTTTTTTTTTTTTTTTTTTTTTTTTTTTTTTTTTTTTTTTTAATATATATATGTCTTAACTCTCTACTCAGAAGTTTTTTGTTTGTTTGTTTTTTTTTTTTTTTTTTTTTTTTTTTTTTTTTTTTTTTTTTTTTTTTTTTTTTTTTTTACTAAAAAAAAAAATATAAATTTATACAACAGATAATATTCTTTTTTCTTAACTGTGGTGAATAAAATATTTACAATAGTCTGGGGATATGACATCTCCCCCTCCTGAAATTAGACATCGTCTCGATGTCCTTTGGTTATAAACAGCCCTGGGTAAGCCTATTTCATGAGTTATTCATCCTCCCAAGTGGCCTCATGAGGCCCAAAGTGCTGCCACTGCACTTTAACTTGGGTAATATCCCGCTTCCGCAGCGTGACTTCTCTCTGGTCGAGGATGCTCAGCAGTTCGACCCAGATTTCTCCTTCTGATTCTTCCTGCAACATGCAACATCCTAAGTCAGTTTTCTTTTAAGAGAAAACATTTAGATTGATCTATTAGAGATAATTCTCACCTGAATATCTTGCCAATTAATCACATTTTTAGGATCATAAATATATATTTTTTAACACAGAGACATGAAAGACATTGTGGACTCATATGTGACTAGGCAGAGCGAGTTGGTAAGCCACCGACCCAATTCTTGCTAAGATCTGGAATGGTCCACAATATTGAGGTGCCAACTTAGCACACCCGCTCCACTGTAATGTGCTCTTTTTTGCTCGAATTCTCTCATACACATGATCACCGACTTGATACTCCTTAAACCTCCTTTTCTGGTCAGCGAAGTTCTTTTGCCTGTCCTGAGTTGCCTTCAGATTAGAACACACCTTTTTAACCAGTTCCTCCATCTCTTTAAGCATTTCAGGACCTAACATCAATATGTCTTCTGGTCCACTCCAGCTTGAGGGGGTGCAGCACTTCCGCCCATACAATACTTCAAAAGGGCTCATTAGTAATGATGTGTGGTAGCCATTATTGTATGCGAACTCAACCAAGTGTAGATAGTCCTCCCACTTGGTTGGTTGTTGCATCACATATGCCCTTAACATATCTTCCACCACCTGGTTCACCCGTTCGGTTTGCCCGTCATTTTGAGGTGATAAGCTGTGCTAAAGTTCAACTGAGTTCCCAATTCTTCAAACAATGTTTTCCAAAAGACCGATGTAAATTTCACATCACGGTCTGAAATTGTTGTCTTTGGTAACCCATGCAGCTTAAATGTATTTTGCATGAATACATGGGCGATCTGCACAGCTCTGTAGGTAGATTGCACCAATATAAAATTTGTGGACTTACTTAGCTTGTCCACCACCACCATGATGGAGTCATTATTTTTCCTTGATCTAGGCAAACCTGTTATAAATTCCATAGAGATGGTTTCCCACTTCCATTCTGGGATGGGTAACGGTTGTAATAAACTTGCAGGATGTTGGTGTTCTGCCTTATTTTGCTAACATTCTAGACATCATGCCAAGTAACCAGCCACATCTTTCTTCATACCCAGCCAATAATATTCTTTTCGAAGTGCAGTGATCATCTTTTGATATCTTGGGTGTCCAGCGTAATGACTCTTATGATACTCATCCAATATCATATTTTTAATATTGTTCTGATTGGGCACGTACAACCTTCCTTTATAAAACAACATTCTAACAGCATCCAAAGCATAATCCGACTGTTTTTCTTTGTTGGTGAGTTATTGCTCTTGCTGTTTTATTTGCTGATAAACAACATCTTGTTCGGCTGCCTTTTTAATCATTTCCCCCAAGGGGCTTTTCCCTTCACTGCAAGAAATCTCGTATAGGCATTGCAATTTCCGACTCAAAGCATCTGCCACCCAATTCTCCTTCCCTTTTAAATGCTTGATCTCAAAATCAAAACTGCTTAGGAAATCCACTCATTGTGCTTGCCTTGCATTTGGAGTGGGCTGGTTAAAATAATTGGTCAGACTGTGGTGGTCGATCAATAACAAAAATTTTCTTCCCACAAGGTAATGTCGCCACATTTTTAGGGCATGAATCACAGCTGCCAGCTCTAGATCGTAAGCAGAATATTTCTACTCATGCTCTTTTAAATTCCTTGATTCGTATGCTATCACTTTCCCTTCCTGCATTAGCACACCTCCTACCCCTTCCTTACTTGCGTCAGTGCACACCACATAATCTTTACTAGGATAAGCTATACTTAGAATAGGTGTCGTGGTGAGTAAGTATTTGAGTTGTTCGAAACTTCTTTGACATTCAGGGGTCCACCTGAAGGTTCTTCCATTTTTCTATAGGGATGTGATTGGATAAGCTACTTCTAAAAATCCCTCACCAAACCGTCTGTAATAGCCTGCCAATCCCATGAAAGATCGGATGTTCGCCACATCTTTAGGTACCAGCCATTCCATAATGGTCCTTATCTTTTCAGGATCCACTGCAATCCCATATTTAGTGATTATATGCCCCGAATATTGTATATGCTCTTTAAAGAATTCACATTTACTGAACTTAGTGTATAATTGGTGTTCTCGGAGAGTTTGCAATACTAACCTGAGGTGCTCCTAATGCTCCTCCATAGTCTGAGAGTAAATCAATATATCGTCAATAAAGATCAACACAAATTTATCCAAATACCGATGAAACACACTGTTCATCAAACACATAAAGGTGGCGAGGGCGTTGGTCAACCCGAAGGGTAACACCACAAACTCATAGTGGCCATACTGAGTTCTAAAAGTTGTCTTAGCTATGTCTTCCTCTTTAATCCAGATTTGGTGATACCCTAATCGCAAATCAATCTTTGAGAAAATTGTTGCTCCTCTCACCTGGTCAAACAGTTCATTAATGCGGGGTAGGGGGTACTTGTTTTTAATTGTCAATTTGTTTAATTGACGGTAGTCCATACACATGTGGAGGGTCCCGTCCTTTTTCTTAACGAACAATACCGAGGCTCCCCAAGGGGACACACTAGGGCGAATGTACTTTTTGTCCAACAACTCCTGTAATTGCATCTTCAGCTCCGTCAATTCTGGTACACTCATTCTGTAGGGTGCTCAAGAGACTGGGGCTGCTCCTGGCACCAATTCGATGGTAAAATCAATGTCTCTTTTGGGTGGTAGTCTGGGAATCTCTTCCAGAAACACATCGGCAAATTCTTGTATCACAGGAATATTCTCCAATGTGGCTCTTTTATCTTTTGAATTGGCATACCCCACTTGGATGGCATAAATCTGACATCCTTTTCTAATGCATTTTGCTAATTGTGTGGCAGTTATGGGATGAATCTGCACTGGCCGCTTAATCCCCTACATCTCTTGTTTTATTCCAAGCTCATCCTTATAACTGATAGTCTTGGTTTTACAATTAATTATGGACCAACATTTTTCTAACCAGTCCATACCAATCAATATATTGTATGAGCCAAGGGGAAGCACATTTAAATCTACTGTAACTGACTATCCTGCTATTTTTAAAGGGCAGTTTTTTACCTTAGCCATTACCCGTCTTTTTGCCCCTATTTCCAACTGAACTAGCCAAGGGTCCTCAAACTTAACAGGTTGCAATTTACAATGTTCCATAATCCTAGGACTAATATAACTTAATGTTGCACTAGGGTCAATTAAAACAGTTACAGCAAGGTCTAAGAGTTTACCTTCAAATTCCACCATGGTTGGCTGGTACTCCATCTGGCGATCTTCCAAAGCAGCATTAATCTTTGGCAGACTCCGTCCTACATCGCCAACTGTAGAAGCTTCGTAGACCTGGGAAACCTGTTCGGCTCCTTTTCGTTGGGGACAATTTTTCATGTAATGGGGTCCACCACAGCCCCAACATTGCACTGGGGGCCTTGATGTCCCTTCATTGTCTATTTTCCCGGGTTGATCATTGGTTCTGGACTCGTTGGGGGGCTTTAATCGGAGTGAACTCTTCTGTAAGTTTTTGCTGATTTGCCCTTTGGCGAATCCTTTGTTACCTCCACCGCAATTACCTTTAGTACTTCCAGCCGGCTTGCTGCTTTTCTTATCGACCCATTTCTTACCCAAGATCTCTCCCTTCTGCTTGCTCTGCTGGTAGCAAATTCGGGCTTTGTGTATAGCCTCGTCCATCATCTTTGGGTTGTCAAATTCAATTCTTTCCCTCATACTGAAGGGTAAACTACTAACAAACCTTTGTACTTTAGCTTTTTCTTCATGTATATAGGAAGTAAAACGAGTGATAAATTCATCCATAGTTTGCTGCCCCAAACGCAGGTCATGAAATTCCCTTGCCTTCTCGTCATAGAAGCGCTCAGTCAGGTACCTTTCCTTAAAGTGTCTTTGAAATTTCTCCCAAGTGATATTCTGTTCGCTTACTCCTCTTACCATCTTAACCTCTTCCCACCACAAGGTGGATTTTCCCTGTAATTGGAAAATGGCCAACCATGCCTTGAGGTTATGATCGTATTCATATAGCTGGAAGTATTTGTTCATATTAATTAACCAGGCCTCAGTTGCTTCCTCCTGTTCTCTGTCAAAGTGTGGTGGCTTGATTTTGTGGAACTCCCCTTGCAACTCTATTCGTTGCCTTTTGGATGTCTGTTGTTCGAAAGCATTATCCGAGCGTTCCTCCTCCCTTCCTTCTGACTCTTCAGGTTCTGTGTGGTGATTCTGTTCTCCTGATATTCTTTGTTGCTCAGCACTGGGATTTGATGGTTGCTGATTCTGTCTGTCGGATAGGCTTTTTATGATCCTCTCCTGTTCCATAGTTAACCTTGCATTATCTTCCCGTAGTCGGGCCATTTCATTTTTCAGCTCTTGTATTGTCTCCAAAATTGCCAGATTGGTATTGCGTGCCTCCTCTCCTAGCTGTACCCATAATTCAGGACTATTTCCAGGACCCGTTGCAGGTCCTTGACCCACCACAAACCTGTGTGACGCACTATCTGTTCTCCTCATATTGTCAGTCCTTTGTTTTCCTGTGCTTACCACACGACAAGTAACAGTGGAAGAGTTATCACATTATCTGTTTCTTTAATTACGCAAAAGAAATGAAATAAGTTGTACATACACAATCTGTTGACAGTTTTCAGTTCCCAGAGGCCACAGTTTTTGTAACTTGGCTCTGATACCACTTGCCATATCTACAATTCTAAGTAATCATTTTTTTTTTTAAAGGTTTAAACGTTCTTGTGGTTACCTTTTGGATTAAATTTATCATTCCCCAATGATTAGTCTCCTCATGTCGCTATATACATCCTCTTAACATACAGTAATGGTTTGATTTATGTGTTGATGTACTAATTTTAGATTTTATTAAAATCTCTGTATGGCTTCACGCATGTTATCCACGTGGCATTTAGTCATGAGGTAACTTTTCGTTTCCCTCTCGCCATCACATGGCATTCCTTATCCGCTACCATGTGTATTAACTCCTGCCCTGCTCCGTGCTGTACGAGGCCGGCAGGCTGTCCAATCTTTCACCTTGCATGGTATTCCCCGCCTCATCTATGGTGGAGAACGCCCCTTGCTATCCAACGGTGGCAGACTTTCGCGGGTCGCTGACCTAATTCTATCGATTACTTTGGGTGACAGGCTCATTTGGTTAGGCAATTCTCTCTGCGGGGCTGCTCTGGCTCAGCCCATGCATTCAGTCCCAGAGAGCCCAACTTGCAGACCCTATTCGAATGCAGGCGGATTCGTCACCAAACCCTTCAGGTAATCAAATGCGCAGAGTCATGTTCCTTCTGCATCCTTTTGGCTATGCACTCCTTCGTTTTACTGAAGAAATCTTGTTTTTGCACATGTATCATGCATCTGCAGGTTGGTTCGACAATGGAGGCATTCTACAACATCGAAACGAGTGTTGTTCATTCGTTGGCCGGAGTTTTCCTTTAGTGGGTAAGTTTCTTTGGCCAAGAACGAGGATAATTTCTTTGAATTTTTACTGTATCTTGCAATACTTCCATCGTTGTCTAACTTGTGTTGCGTGGGTTGCTCTCGTACAGGTTGGGCGCCTGTCCCTCACACGATGGCCTAGACACGACTAAGGGAAACCCCACCTTCATCTTGTCCAGAGTTCCAGGTATGGGGAAACTTACCGGCCGTGGAGATATAGATATAAATGGAGGGGGGAGTGAGGGAAGAAGATTTCTTGCACTAAATTCATTGATTTTAATGTAGGTGGCGATTCTAATCTAATTTGATTGCTTGCACTAGATGCATTGATTTTAGTGTAGATGTTGATTTCTAATGATATTTGATTGCTTGCACTAGATGCATTGATTTAAATGTAGATGATTTCTAATCCTATTTGATTGCTTGCACTAAATGCATAGATTTCAGCGTAGATGGTGATTTCTAACCCTATTTGGTTACTTGCACTAGATGCATTTATTTCAATGTAGATGTTGATTTCTAATTATATTTGATTCCTTGCACTAAATGCATTGATTTCAATGTAAATGATTTCTAATCCTATTTGATTGTTGACACTAAATGCGTTGATTTCAGTGTAGATGATGATTTCTAATCTTATTTGATTGCTTTCATTAAATGCATTGATTTCAGTGCAGATGTTGGTTTTGGTTTCTATTCCTATTTTCTTACTTGCACTAGATGCATTGATTTTAGTGTAGATGTTGATTTCTAATCCTATTTAATTGCTTGCATTAGATGCATTGATTTTAGTGTAGAAGTTGTTTTCTAATCTTATTTGATTGCTTGCATTAGATTCATTGATTTCAATGTAAATGTTGATTTATGATTTGATGTAATTGGATGTATGATTGGATTAACAATGTGCATTGATTTCAATGTAAGCATAAAAAATTATTAGCAATGTACATCGATTTTTGTGTTATAGTAATTCAACTTATTGATATTGGAGAGCAAGAGATACAAGGTATGATGTTTACTACAACGGCCCGAGCTAAAGATTTAAAAGGTTTATGATTTAAACTTTCCTTTTCATATAATCGATATGAAAAGATGACAAAACTAACAAGGGTGACAATAAGAATAGTAGAAGAAAATAGTTTGAGATTGATCACAACAAAGACTATTTGTAATTGACTACATTCTTATTATTCACATTTTCTATCATTCAACACTATTACATTGTCACTTTACATTCAAAAAAATATTTCATAATTAAAGTTATTAACAATATTTATCATCTCAACAAACTAAGGTAACTAAGCAAATTTAAAATTAAAACGACTAGATTAATCTCAGACATATTTAGCATATTTAAAATGATTATATTAATATTAGATGTATTTACATATTATTGATGAATTTAATCGTATCTTCGATAGGTTTTCCTTGGCCGCACACTACTGAAACCAACCTAGATCCATCTTAACTTCGAATCTATCAAGCGCCGAGAGGGATCAAAACTCTCGAGGTGCAAACCTTTCCTCAAGTTTTGCACTCAAAAAAGAGATTTGCACCTCAAGACATTTAATCCCTCTTGGTGCTTGAAAGATATGGAGTTAAGACGGATCTAGGCTGGTTATATCTTAGCCAATTATAATGTATTAAAAAATCTTTGCCCAAAACCTCTTATATATACAATTTTTTTTTTTTAATTTTTTTATTTTTTTATTAACAAAAATAAATAAAAAATTATATTGATACAAATCATAGTTTATGAATGCAGTAGAATTACCAAAGTACATAAAATATTACTAGCTTAGTAAAAAGTTTTGAACAACATAACATCAAAATGGTCTGACAAAACTAAAAGACCTAGTGATATATATCTAGATTTTTTTTTGGTAAATTTCATCAATATATTTCTATTGATAGCAAATAGTATTACATGAGATATTACATTGAGTACATATAGTTACCAATAGACCAAAGAACTGACCTCAGAATTCTTTCCTCCAACCAGGTATGACATATTTGATGTTTTTTATCAAGAACCATAGGAGTTCATGGGTTTTTCTTTTTTCCCTTTCCTCCTATGTACATCTATCCATCCTACATATTTATCAGATAAAATGGAGGATGATTGCATGTCCTCGTTTTTCAAAGAAAGATCCATCTCTATTGCCTCCTCAGAGTGTGGGACATCCCGATCATTATTTGAATGGTTAGACTCATGTGGTTGTTTCTGCCCACTATTTGTAGCCATGATTAATGCTGATGAATTTCCATTCTCCATTGTCAGGGCCTTCTTTTCCACTGAGGGTGGAGGTGTATCGACCATGGGATGCATAGGATCTTATGAGGCTAAATAATTAGTAATTATCTTCTTTTTTGCATAGGGTTTACCTTCTTATTACTTGTCATGTTTGTGACGTTTGAATATGCCTTTTAGTCACGCCATCCACGTTTGGATTTTCTCGGCTCCACAGACCCTGACACCCCTATAGAGGCAAGACATGCCCCTGAAGATGCCCGGGCTGCTGACAAGATCTAAATCTAAAAATTATATTTTCATAGTCCAAAGGTTAATGGAGTTCCTTGTCATTCCATTCTAGGATGATTTTGTCTGAGATGACTGCACTTAAATCTACTACAACACAAATGCATGCAAATGAAATGAACCCATTAGCTAGTCTCTCACTGTAGAATTTTCATTGTAGATCACCTGATATATGCAATGTCCTAAAGCATAATACTAGTTCTACTTCTACCATCAACTTTGCGGAAGCTTAACCAGATATGAGCATAATCAAACAAGAACAAATATAACTGAGAATGAGAAGTAATCAACCATAACATAGAAGATATAACACTGGGGAAAGCACCAGCCTAAAACCCCAACTCTGTATTATCATACAAGTGGAAATCTTGTTCAAGTTACAAAAAGAATCAACTCTCAAGCTATCTTGCTCTCTCTGCAATCAAACAATACAGCTCACAGACTCAATAGACATAGTATATGTCTTCCTCAAGCCCTCCAAGCCTCCTATTTCCTTGCGCAGTTTTGATTGGGGTCCAACGATATCACATGTGTGAATTGGCCTCATCACACTCACTGTAACCTCAGGTCCAATTGTGCAATCCTCAAGGAATAATATTCCTTTTGCATGCAAGGAATATTCACAATGGAATATTCTTGCAACCGATAGTACACTGTCCCTTCATCTGATCTCAACTGGGTCTCTGACTGAACTGACATGCATGAGTTATCCATGAGTGAATACTCAGTTATCTGAAATACAATAGTTACATGCATGCAAGCATTAACTAACTGAACTCTCATTAATTTAACAAATTGTTAAACTAATCTAACTGGACTTGACTTAGTTAACTGAGCCAACTAATTACAACTCACTCTTATCTCTTTAACTGATGGATAAATCCCTCAATCAAAGGAGCATGTCCTCACATAGACTTCATGTTCATAATTCCTTAACTAATTAACTCAAGATGAGTTAATTAATCAATTTACAAACAATTGTTAACATCAAATTCGAATTTTACTTCCTATGTTTAGTCCAGGGACTAACTAAAATAAGAAGGGATCCCAAAATGCTATTTTTAGCACTTTCACTTTTCACCCATTGTTGCTAAGATCCATAATGGCTGAACTGTTATTTATAGCCGGGCTATTTATAGCAGTGCTATTTTTAGCATTTTCTGTTTCTAGCATTTTCTATTTCTAGCATTTCTTGTTGCATATCTCAACACTCCCTCTCAACAAGTCTCAACAAGAAAGGGATTATCAGTAACCCCGATCCTGTCCCTGTGGAACTTGAACTTGCCTTTTGACAATGCCTTAGTCAAAATATATGCATCATGCTCCTCGGTCGAAACATGCTGCAACATCATGATCCTCTTGACCACATAGTCCCGTAGATGATGGTAACAGATATCTATATGCCTGGACCTGTCGTCAAACACTAGATTCTCAAAGAGTTTTATGCAACTCTAATTATCACAGTATATCACTGTAGGATCCATCATCTGACCAAACAACCCCACTAGAATCTTCCGCATCCAAATGGCCTCGCATGCTGCCTGACTGGCAGCCATGTATTCAGCCTCTACTAAGCTAAGTGCAACTGATCTCTGTTTCCTGTTGTACCAAGAAATTGTAGCTGAACCAAGGTTGAAGATTCCTTCAGAAGTGCTCTTCCAGTCTCATGGACTACCTGCCCAATCCGCATCCGTGAAGCCTTGCAGCTTCAAGCCCTCTATCCCTCTGTACCACAATCTGTACTGTGTAGTGCCTCTGAGATATCTTAGCACATGCTTCGCTGCCTTCCAAAATAGCTTGGTAGGCTAAACCATATCTTGACTCAGCTGGTTCACCGCAAAGCATACGTCGGGTCGTGTGTTCACCAACTACATAAGTGAACCCACCAGCTGCCAATAAACAATAGCAGCTACTGCCTCACCTGAATTAGCATCCTCCTTCCTGCAGTTCCAAGTTAGAGGAGTCTGCATGGGCTTGCACTTCTCCATGTGAAAGTGCTTGAGTATCTCATTGGCATACTTGCCTTGAGACACAAATACTTCCCCATCTTTCTGCCATACTTCCATGCCTATAAAGTAGTGCATGAGGCAGAAGTCCTTCATCTCGAACTCTCTTGCAAGGTCCTCCTTGTAAGATTTGATCAGCTGATCATCACCTGTCAAAATCAGATCATCGACATAAAGTGAAATAATAAATGGCTTACCTTCTACCATGATATGGTAAAGGTTCGCATGTGCTTAGCTACTGCCTCACCTGAATTAGCATCCTCCTTCCTCTAGTTCCCAGCTAGAGGAGTCTGCATGGGCTTGCACTTCTCCATGTGAAAGTGCTTGAGTATCTCATTGGCATACTTGCCTTGAGACACAATACTTCCCCATCTTTCTGCCACACTTCCATGCCTATAAAGTAGTGCATGAGGCAGAAGTCCTTCATCTCGAACTCTCTTGCAAGGTCCTCCTTGTAAGATTTGATCAGTTGATCATCACCTGTCAAAATCAGATCATCGACATAAAGTAAAATAATAAATGGCTTACCTTCTACCATGATATGGTAAAGGTTCGCATCTGCTTAGCTACTGCCTCACCTGAATTAGCATCCTCCTTCCTCCAGTTCCCAGCTAGAGGAGTCTGCATGGGCTTGCACTTCTCCATGTGAAAGTGCTTGAGTATCTCATTGGCATACTTGCCTTGAGACACAAATACTTCCCCATCTTTCTGCCACACTTCCATGCCTATAAAGTAGTGCATGAGGCCCAAGTCCTTCATCTCGAACTCTCTTGCAAGGTCCTCCTTGTAAGATTTGATTAGCTGATCATCACCTGTCAAAATCAGATCGACATAAAGTAAAATAATCAATGGCTTACCTTCTACCATGATATGGCAAAGGTTCACATCTGCTTCACTCTTGGGTGAAGCCCAATCCAATGAAATAACTGTCGATCCTAGTATACCAAGCACGTGGTGCTTGCTGCAGCCCATCCAATGCTCGCTTGTGTCGGCAGACATGCGACTCGCTTTCGAAGGTCTCAAATCCTTCGAGCTGCTCAATGTATACCTCTTCCTCAATCTTCCCATCGAGGAACGTCGTCTTCACATCCATCTGATGGATCTTCCAACCCATCTGAGCTGATAGAGCTAGTATCGATATGATAGATGAGTAACTTGCTATGGGAGCAAAGGTCTCATCGTAGTCGATCCCCTCAACCTGTGAGAAACCTCGGGCAACAAACCTTGCCTTGTGTTTCTCAACCCTGCCATAAGCTACCTCCTTTATCTTGTACAGCCATCAAGAACTAACCACTGACTTGTCCCGAGGTCTAGGGACAACATCCCACACACTGTTCCGTATGATAGAATCGTACTCTTCTACCATTGCATCAACCCAGACTGGTTGCTGCACTGCCTCCTGAAAATAAGAAGGTTCAGTCGCTACACACTCCCCAACCAGGGCCATTATCTCTCGGGAGATCTCCTCTGCTGCACTGAGAGGATGGCTACCCCACATTCTCTCTCGCATCTAGCATCAATCTGTAGCTTCTCGCAAGTGTTTATGGCCTGTCTTTGGAAGACTCTCCAGGAGTGGTGGTCTCCACTACTGGATCCTCTGCATGTGGCTGATCCACATCATCAGGAGGCTCCTCCTCCTTTGGAACTAAAAGTTCCTCATCACCATGCAACTTCAGCTCCCTCTCAAGTGACACTCGCATGGCTCTCTACTCGTTGAACTTCAGATCCCTCCGCACTATGGTCCTCTGACTGGTATGCAAAAACACACGATAATTGTGGGGTGTATCTATGTACCCCACAAGTATCCCCAACTCAGCTATTGGTTCTCACTTCTTCCGAGCATCTTTGGTCACATGATAGTAAACTAATGATCCAAAGATGCAGAAGTGACTCACATCTGGTCGCTCCCCTGAAAAATCCTCCATAGGTGTCTTCATCCCCAAGATACGATGAGGACTTTTGTTCTGAAGGTACTGCTGTATTGCATGCCTCAACCCACAGATGAAGTGGTAGGCCTTGGTCATGCAACAACGCTTGAGATGCTCCCACAATAGATCTGTTCTTCCTTTCTACCATCGCATTCTATTGTGGGTTATGGGGTGCTGTCACTTCCCATTTAATTCCTTCTGCAGCACATAAGTCTTTAAACTCCTCGGAAACATACTCTCCACCATTGTCGCTACGCAAGGCTTTTAATTTCTTTCTGGATTCTTTCTCTGCCAAGGCTTTAAACTCACAAAACCTCAAGAAGGTCTGATCCTTCTTTTGCATAAAGTAGATCCAACATCTACGAGAAAAATCATCAATAAAAATAACATAGTACCTTTGCTTAGCAGTGGAGGCTGTAGAGAATGGTCCACATACATATGAGTGAACTCACTCTAGGATTGCTCCAGCTCTACTATCCCGATCCTGAAAGGAAGATTTCGCATACTTACCCAAGGTACAACCTTTTCATGTGCTCATATGCTCAAGTTTTCCCCTGGGTAATCCAGTAGAAATCTATTGCATGATCTTCAAGGCTCCATGGTGCAAGTGGCCCAGCCTTCTGTGTCATAGCTCGCCAACATCTTGGCTCTGCACCATCTCTGCCTTGGAACTCAAAGTAGCACAGTCATCTACCTCCAGCTTGTAGAGATTCTTGACTCGAACCCCTATTCACTTTGTTTGTCCTGTGCCTATATGCCTCAGGAATACCTTTCCTTGGCTAAAGACTACATCATAGCCTTTATCTTCTAGCATAGAAACAGACACGAGATTCATTTTCAAACCTGGTACATACTTAACAACAGATAGGGTGAGAGGAGCACCATGCTCCCTTTGAAACACAATTGTACCTTCACTTGAGACAATACTTTACATCATCGTGCATCTCGATCCGCATCTGGAGATCCTTCTCCTCCAATGTACTGAAAAGATTACTATCACCCGACATGTGGAAAGAAGCTCCACTGTCTAGGTACCAAACACATCCCACCATGGATGAAACCATACATGCAATGAGAGAGAAATCCAGCTCAAACTGTGAAGCTAGTGCATCACCATTAGATCCCTTTGAGGAACCCTTGTTGGATTTCTTCTGTGGAAAATTCATAGCATAATGGCCCACTTCATGACAGTGAAAGCATCGCACCTTCGACTTGTCAACCTTCTTCCCACCATGAGAATATTTGGATTGAGACACCTTCCCTTTCCCTTTCTTATCTTTACTCGCTAAAGCTAGATTTTCTTCATCATCTTGTTTTAATGATGATCCATCCCTGGTGTTTCGCCTTATCTCCTCCTACATCATATCCGACCAAAGTCGTTCCCAATCTGGTAGTTTCCCTCTTCCATTCGAGTCCTGGTAGCTATGCCAGCTCTTAGGAAGATCGAGGAGTGCTAGACTCACCATGTCGTCATCAACTGTCATGATCCCTACGCTTCCAAGCTCATCCCTGCAGGTGTTGAGCTTGTTAAAAAACGTAGAGATTTTGTCGCCCTTTTCGCACTTGATCTTTCGAAGCTTGTCTTTCAGCGCCAACTTCCTCTGATCGCTATTATTCTGATAAAGATATTTCAATGTTTTCCACATCGAAAACGAAGTCTCCTTCCCATGGAGGCTCGAGACAATGTGATCTCAAACTCCCTCAAGGAGGATTCTCCTTGCTCTAGTGACACACTTTTTCCATTCCGCCAATTGAGTAGCATCAGTGGGATTTTGGACTTCTTGATCAATGAAGTCCTTTAGACTGTTATCTTCTAATATTGCCTCCATGTGATCCTTTCAAGCTATATAATTCGAACTGCCATCAAGAGCATATTCGAGTCTTAAACCACTGAACTCCATAGGTGAAATAGATGTGATAAGAACTCAATTTCAATATTCAGAAACCAAACTTCGAACTTCTCCTGCTTGTATACTGTTCTTACTTGATCACCTTTGCTCTAATACCATGTATAATTTTCACTGTAGATCACCTAATATATGCAATGTCCTAAAGTATAATACTAGATCTACTTCTACCATAAACTTTGTGGAAGCTTAACCAGAATGAGCATCATCAAACAAGAACAAATATAACTGAGAATGAGAAGTAATCAACCATAACACAGAAGATATAACACTGGGGAAAGCACCAACCTAAAACCCCAACTCTGTATTATCATACAAGTGGAAATCTTGTTCAAGTTACAAAAAGAATCAACTCTCAAGCTATCCTTCTCTCTCTACAATCAAACAATACAGCTCACAGACTCAATAGACATAGTATATGTCTTCCTCAAGCCCTCCAAGCCTCCTATTTCCTTGCACAGTTTTGATTGGGGTCCAATGATATCACATGTGTGAATTGGCCTCATCACACTCACTGTAACCTCAGGTCCAATTGTGCAATCCTCAAGGAATAATATTCCTTTTGCATGCAAGGAATATTCACAATGAAATATTCTTGCAATTGATAGTACATTGTCCCTCCATCTGATCTCAACTGGGTCTTTGACTGAACTGACATGCATGAGTTATCCATGAGTGAATACTCAGTTATCTGAAATACAATAGTTACATGCATGCAAGCATTAACTAACTAAACTCTCATTAATTTAACAAATCGTTACATTAATCTAACTGGACTTGACTCAGTTAACTGGGCCAACTAATTACAACTCAATATTACAACTCACTCTTATCTCTTTAACTGATGGATAAATCCCTCAATCAAAGAAGAAATTGTTGCATGTCCTCACATAGACTTCATGTTCATAATTCCTTAACTAATTAACTCAAGATGAGTTAATTAGTCAATTTACAAACAACTATTAACATCAAATTCGAATTTTACTTCCTATGTTTAGTCCAGAGACTGACTAAAATAAGAAGGGATCCCAAAATGTTATTTTTAGAAAAGCTATTTTTAGCACTTTCACTTTTCACCCATTGTTGCTAAGATCCACAATGGCTGAACTGCTATTTATAGCCAGGCTATTTATAGCAGTGCTATTTTTAGCATTTTTTATTTCTAGCATTTCTTGTTGAATATCTCAACACTCACTATCTATTTTATTAAAGTGTCCAAGAGCGTTTACAATAGCTTTAAGGAAATCTGGTCGAAGCCACTGGAGGGATAAGTTTAGGAGTCTTACCCAGACTAGAGTGGCCAAAGTTTTCATGAAGAGCGGGTTGAACTTTAGAAACCATGGTTGAATTGAGAGTCCTGCACAACCCTAAAACCAGGGACCCTGGAAAAAATCCTATGCACGTCTTCAATATCCTTGAAGACGAAAACAAATAACCTTTGGAATAAAATAACAAATTTATTTTTTGTGTCCAATTTTGAAAAACCCGTTCCCTGAGGGCTGAAGCCGAGGGCTAGAATCCATTAAAATGACATATGACTCCATGCTGACCATAGAAATGAATTTGTAACTAGGTATAGAGTGTATTCATCTTGATTGTTGGAGCTTCCAATAACTGTTCAACCACAAAGGCTTGGACAACAAGAGGCTTAGAAGGTTGAGAGTGAGAGCCTGAATTCAAGTCTTCTTTAAAAGTGATGGGTTTTGAGGAAAACGATGTCCCCTTCCCTTTGGCTCCTCCTTGCAAATCGACAATGAGGGAAATAGAGGCATCCTTCTTGATTCCATAATCCCTTAGAGTGTTTTCCAGATTTAATTCTCTCCTCCCATAAAGGAGTCTCATACTCCCCTCTAGAATACTTGTTAGTTTATAAATTTTGTTTACAACTGAAGATACAACCTCCCATTCACAAACCATGAGGCACAAAGATTTTCCATATAGGATTTTAACAAATATTGAGAAATTTTTTACCTCGAAATCACTAGTACCGTTGATTGGCATGAGGTTTTGAAAATAGAGGAACCCTCTTGGATACCAAACCTAACTGGAAACTTATGTCGAGTAGTTCATTGACATCCTCGTTAGTAATTCTATTAGTATTAGGGCCAACGGTGGCCATGGAGAGCGTGTTGGGTCTCATGTGATGCATAAAAAAGTATTTAATGATGAGACTCTTACTGCCATGGCTAATGATCCTTGGGAACAAGTGATGGATTGTTGGAACCTTAAAATGCAGGCGCTTACTGGATCAGTCAGTGCCTTTCTTGCCAGTGCAGAGCATGTTGAAGTTTTCAGCCATCTTCAACACCTCAATGACACAGGGCTCCACCACAATTGTGTCGATTAGGGTATATTTGTCTCGCAGCTCCAACAAATTACCGACCTACTGTGCGAATAGACCATTTGGGGTCGACATCGTATGTTCGAGCCCCTTCGTCTTTCCACCGATCGTGTGAATGCTTTCATGTGGGCACTCACTGCAAAAACCCCATGTATGCGTTCGCTGCAAAATTTTAGGTTAACGCTTGCTGCCAAACCTCATGTTGGCTTTTTCTCTAGCATTGTTCATCGTGTCGACATTTCCACTCGCATTACTGATATATACCTAGACTTAAATAAACTTTCACTTACATGTTACCTAAGCAATTGTGGGATTATTGATAAAACCACTTGATGGTTCAAGCTCCAAAGTGAAGCATCTACATCTAAGTCAAAAGGATGAAGAAAGGAGAGTTGACAAAGGAAGGAGAAAACATGGTACCGTGCATACCAATTTGCTTCATTTTATCTAGTGGACTCCTTAAACTTTTTATTTAATCTTTTTTCCCTTAGGAGTTGTTGCCTTTGTCCAATTAGTAGTTCCATTATGGATGCCCATTCTGCAACCAATTGATGGTACTTCACTTGTTTCTAAGCAATCTTTCTTGCCATAAAACCTAAGCATGAGACTCCTTCGTCAACGAAAATCCTCACTAGCTAAATAATATTTGCAGTCCAAAGAACAAGAACCTATGTACATGCAATTGCTACTTCTAATGGAAATCAATGAAATTCCTCACTAGCCAGATAATCCTTATAGTCTAAATAACCAGAACATATGTACGTGTAATTGGTACAACAACATGTGTACGTGTAATCCTACTTCTAATACTAAGAATATAGTACACTACCTTCATTTGAAACCCACTAGCACCAAGTGCCACCTCTTCCACAAGCCCAAGCATGGTGCTTAAGTAAAGTAGATGTTGTAACGTGTTTTAAATTTGATGTACATGTTAAACATAAGTGTAAAAGGAAAGATAAAAAACAAATATTGAAAGAGAAAAAGAAAAATGTGAAAGACATTTGTTATTTGATTAAACTAAGTTATGATGGTTTATCAAAGTCTTTGCATTACTAATATTTTGTATCTATAAAGATTATTGCAATAAATTGTGTCGGACAGTGGGACCCTGCGACAACAATCAAAGGTATTAAAGTGTATGCAGGTTGGTGATGCGCGAAAGGTAGAGAGGATGGGACCCGCCATATGGGGAAAACCCGAAAACACAATTAAGTCGGAGGTTAACACAGACAGTGCCCCCGCAAAGACTTTTGTTGGTCCTATTGACTTTCGAATGAACGATGTAGATTCATTGTGGGGGCACCACCTAGAAATTGGTCCCGTACAGAGTAGCCCCCCTGTAGCGACGACAACAAGCGAGCTAACTCATTCTACTTTCATTTGCCATGTCACGTTCCCTGTCCAGTTGTCCTCCAAAATGTCAAATCCTCCATTAAATTTGGGAATTTCCCACGATGGAATTTAATGCCTTTTTCCCTCTTATGATTTTTTTCATCCCGCTATAAAAACATTTTCTTGGCTTTTGCTCAGTACATTGTCTTGTTGTTCGCTGCCAAGAAATTCAAATTCCAGCTCACATCTGAGACAACCTCATCACTAGTATCAAGTATGTAGCCATAATCAACCGCTTATCTATTCAAAATGGCCAAGAAATTTGTTTTAGCTGGTTCATCGTCACATATTCCGCTCATGGATACTGAAAGAGATATCTTTGATGTTTCTTTCCCTGTCAACCATCATGAATTCTACCAACATGTCCAGTTGAATCAGTTCAATTCTCCAATTTATGTTGCAATGATAAAATCTGGTGTTTTGGCAGCCTTTTTCCCTTAAACATACTTGTTTCCTGAGTTTATTCATTGGCTAGTTTCAACAATGTAGCCTCAAATGTGTTTTGTGATAAATAGGCTGGGAGAAAGCGGTTTTCAAGTGTCCTCTCTTTTGATTAAGCAAGCATTGTGCTATCATTCTGCAGAGTCTTACTTCTCTTTCTCTGAAGAATCATCAACTTCTTATTTTGAAGAATTATCTAAACTAGAGTCTGTTGTAATTCACTTGTATTTAATGACTGATGGAAAACAATTCCCTGTAGATTCCAATCGCTTTCCCTTGGATATTTTTGTTGAATATGTAAAACCAATTCTTCAGGTGTTGGCCAAAATTTTAGGGAAAGAGGACATTACAGTAGTTGACAAAGCAATCTCGGGGATGTTTGTTGTAATGATGAAGCCTAGGGTTGTATTAGATATACCAACTTATTGGGAAAAATAAGTTAATGTCCAGTTCATGAATTTCACTCTTATAGTTTGTTTTAAGTTTCCTTCACTTGTAACATATTTATCCCTGTATTCCAATGTTGAGAAATTCATGCATCTAGGGTTAAATATTATGGACACCCTCAAGCATAAATAATCAGTGTTATTCTGGACTGATATAGTAAGAATTGATCCTAGAAATGAGGGTCTATCCTATTTTGCCTCTTCTTTTCTTTATGTTGTATATCCAATCATCAATAGTTCACCTACACCACATTTACTCCCTAAATCCCAATCTTTTCTTCAAGTGAGTAAATATGTCAAGGTTGGAGATTGGTTATCTTTATAGGATAATGTTGAAATAAGGTTGTATGGAGCTGAGGTTGAGCCCTACAGATTGCCAACTTTTGTTCCCATGAGGATGTTTGTTCTTGAATTCATTAGACAGAGTCTAAATGTGGATCTGGTACATTTTGTACCTACAAAGAAGGGACTCTTTTTCAGATTTCCTATGACTATTGGACCATTCATTGTAAATACTAGGCAAGGAGTAGATGAAGTCCATAAACTGTTAGAAGGGATGAATTTGTTACTAGAAGAGAAGTGGGATTATGATCCATATCATATAATTTCAAATAGAAGGATAGAAAATGGATATGGCCCTTTTGTACATGAATCAAAACTAGAGATTGAAAAACTGGCAAATGGAAGGCAGTCAGGGCCTTTAGGAAATATAGAGATTGAGACCCCTCTTGCTACTGAAAAGAACCTGAAGAGAGGCAAGTTAGAAGTAGTTGATCTAGAGGAAGAGGAAGACAGAGCAACAAAAAGGGAAAATATGTCTGAAAAGGCTAGTGCATCAGTAGCTCCCAGTATACAATTGCAATTAGGGGAAACTTTTTGTACTCTTTCTTCTCCAGTTTTAGGGGAATCTTCTCAAGATTCTGTTTCAATGATTAAACAAATGTTTTTTGTAGGTGGAGGAGAGAAATAAGAAAATAAGAGAAAACATGGAATCTCAATCAGAAGCTCAAGTATCTTCTCAACATAATACAAGGTTGTTATCAGCTACAGATTTAGAGAAAAGTTAGCTAAAATTTGCTCACTCTCATCCATCGACATTGTCAGTAACATCTACAGCAGGGTTCAAGACTGTCAATTTGACAGTGGATGCAAAGAGGATTCCACTGCCTGATAAAATTAATCTGCATATGCAAATTGGGCAATTAATTTTTCATGATTTATATAAATACGCTTCAGTTGCTTCCAAAGCTAAAAACATGCTGGAGAAAGTGGTAAACCAACTGAAGTTGGAGAAAGATAACTCTAGAGCTCTTAATACCCAAAATGAAGAGCTTAAAAAGATAATTGTAAAGGTTGGTGTAAATCTAGAGGATAGGTCTACTGTTCAAAAGTTACTGCAGAGTGCTGATATAGAGATTTAAACACTGAAGAAAAAGTTGAAGTTGCCTTCAGAAGAACATCACATGGCTTCAGAGGTAGCAAGAGTTGAGAAAGAAAAATAATTATTGGTCCAAGAACTTTTACAAAGGGATGAGGAGATAGTGAAGTTGAAGGAAATGAATCTTTATTTACAACAAAAGATTGATTCACATGTATGCATAATTGTGGTTGCAACATATTCAGATGATCCTACTGAGAAGTTGACTCACGTTAGGACTAAGTTTCACATTTATGAGAATGACTTGAAGAACAAGCAGACAAATTTAGACAATGATGTGAAAATCATTAAAGCAACTGAGCAAGAGTTGTTTATGACCAAGGAGATTACAAAGAAATATAGAAGGGACTTCCAGGCTACTCAGCAAGAAATCAAAGAATTGAAGGAAAAAGTGAAAAGAAATATGTCCCTGGTACAAGCAAGAGAAATCTTGTGGAATGACATAATCAATATTGTAAAAAGTGTCTGGCGATTCCTAACTATCATTGAAGAGGAAAATATTATTGTCAGAGACTTAAAATAAGTCATCCTCAATAATAAGCAGAAGTTGCAGAATAGAACCTAGTTTGCTAAAAAGTTAATTGACTTCTTAAACTCAAAGTCTACACAGGAGATGAAAGATTTTGGGATATAAGACATGACAAAGCAGGTGATGGAGATAAACAAAATAATATTGAAGAATGCCAACAGGAAAGCAACAGAGAATAAATTGATGGAGATCAAGGAAGCATTAATGAGTTTTGATATCAATTTTGATAAAAGAACAATGGTTGGTTTTCCATCCTATTGCAATCAGAAAAACAATTTGTTATCCTGGGATTTGTATGAAACATTACTAGTCGAAGCAAAAAGTAAAATTAACTCTACACATGAGTAAAATTAACTCTGCACATGAAAAGACTGCAGCCTTAAAGGGAGCTACAATTGTAAATTATCTTCATAAAGATTTTCAACATGTCTAGATGATGAAGACCATGTTTATTGAGAAGCCTACATACAACAAAATTACAAACTTCAGGATATCACATGTTAAGTTTATAAATTCTCCAAGCACAAGTACAAAGATGTGGAGGAAGACCACGGAATGGATGTCGCCACAAGCTGCTGCCACAGAAGCAGAACCCTCTACTATTCCACAATCTCAGATTGTTTGAGATGAAATGTTCACTTTTAGAAGTTGTTTTATTTTCAAGCCATGTAATTTTTATATTTCAATGTAATGTTGAATAGTTAAGTAGTTAGGAGGTTGACAATTTTGATAAACTGTATTTTTGAAAAATTGTATAAATGGATCTCAGCAAGATGAAAAAGGGTTTGAATTTTTGTAATACCTCAGAAAGTACCACTTTGTACTTTGATCTTCACTTTAATGATAAAGAAAGCTTTCAGTGATTCCAGAAATTGTCAGGTATGATTTGTTTTCCCCGTGTCATTTTATGTATGTATTTCTTCATTGAAAGAGTTGAAGGCATCTGTTATTTATTTACAGTTAATGGTTATAATTCTCTGTAAATTCAGAGGTTAAAAATATCCTTAAAAATAATGCTCTTCTTTCAAAGTTTCATTTCTAATCAAACACATTTTCCTCTAAGTTTATGATAAAAGATTTTGCAGAGACAACCTTTTATTCTAAAGCTTTCACCAACACTTCTCACAAGTTTCAATCCATTTGTATCCAATATTTAATTGCCATTCAAAGTTGTATTTCATGTATTGAAGGTTAAAGGGTTTAAAATTTAATAATTTGGGGTTTGTAAAATGATGAGACAAACAAATAATAAATATGTAAACTTTAATGAATGTCTTGGGCACTAATTTTTACTCGGCGAGGAACACTCCCCAAGGTACAACAATAGACATCAAAAAAGCATAGAGGGGTTGCATTGCATCATAGTAATAATCTATTGTACCATGTAATGATTTGCCTCATTAATTTGCCATGATTCAAAATGTACATCCCCATTACCAACCAATGAGGGAAGGGCGAGTTGAGTTGTATTATAATTGAGTTAAATGAAATTTCCACCTTGTTATTTGTCATTAAGTTTTTGAAAGTGGAAACTTTCTCAAAAATATATTAGTACTCTTTCACGAACAAATTTTGAAATGTTAAAAACAAAAATAAAAATCAAATCAAATCAAATCTAGGAAAAATAGTATACTTTTCAAGCTTTCTAGCCTTCCATGGATTTGACCAAATATTTCTAGTTAAAAATGAGAGAGAGAAATATCAAAGATAAAATAACATGTATGTACATAGAGACAACATTTATCCTAGAAATCTTAAATATAAAATAAACATTTAATAAATGACTATTATTTTATTGGCGAAACTAGCATGAAGCATGTCATAATGGATTTCTTTCAAGCCTTTAAATAGGCTACATCATATTAAATATTGACCTTATCAATACCTTGGGCCTATAAAAGAATCACCATTATCTTTATTACTCAAAATTACTCAAATATTGTGGATTACTAATACAATGGGTCCGTAAACCACCAACAGTAAACCTGTCATCAATAGAATCAGGGTTATTACACAAACTATACGAATCAAGATTAACCTAACGTACCTATACCAAATTAAATATATTTAAAAACTAAGTTAAAAAATATAATCTTTGGTATTATTTTAATTAAAGACTTCAAATATTTGCAACAAACCGACATATCTTCATCATATCATGTATTAAGGATTGATAATAAGGAGGTTGATACCTTTGTTAATCAAGGAACTACCTTGGGTCCCGAAAATATATTAATGAATGAGAAGGAGGACTACTCAATCATTCTTTAATAATATGATTAAGGACAAAGAGAATAGGAGGAAGTATGGTCTACATGTCTAAGACATATGAAGGCCTACATGACAAGAGCAAGGAACTTCTTTCAAGTTAAAAGTTGGAAGGACGGGCTGTAATAATCTTATCATCAATGAACAAAGTAAATTATCAAACAGGAAGTGTAAACTCAAAACGAAAACTCTAGCCAAAAAACTCTTAAAAAACATGAAAAAATAATTTGAAAACTAAAAGTGTTGATGTTGGAATAACATTGATTTTTTTTTTTTTTGGTAAATTTGAACATTTATTAAAAATGGCAGTAAAAAATAATAAAATCGTTAAAAATAAATATCATGACTCCGAAAAACCTTAAAATTCCAACGATTTTCAGGCATGCCATTACAGATAAAATATCACATCTCTAAAAAGCCTTAAAATTCCAACGATTTTCAGACATGACATTAAAGATAAAATATCATGACTCCGGAAAACCTTAAAATTTCAATGATTTGCAGGCATGACATTAAAGATAAAATATCACGCCTCTAAAAAGCCTTAAAATTCCAATGATTTTTAGATATGACATTAAAGATAAAATATCATGTCTTTGAAAAGCCTTAAAATTCCAATAATTTTCAACCACGGTGTTAAAGAAAAAATACTTATCACTGTTTCCAACCATAGCATTAAATATAAAATATCATGACTTATAAAATCCATAGAATTTTAATAAATTTTCAACCATTGAATTAAAACCAAAGAGCAGGACTATAAAAAAACCTTAACTTTTCAACATATTTCAACCATGGCATTATGAAAAAAATACGACTAAAAAAACTTTAAAAATGAACAACTGAATGAAAGAGTCATTATACTAAGAGTAATTTATTTTTTAAATGCCAAAAGTATAACGATTTTAAAATCTTAGCCTAAAACAACTTGACACATTGCAACAAAAATTTAAAAAACAACCATGAAATTGACACATTTTGGGGGCAGACTCGATCTATTATAACAAAAACTCTAAAATCAACTATCAAATTGACACATAATGGGATCGGGTTGCTAGTTGAAGATTGACAGGGGCAGAAGAAATAATAATATAAATAAATAAAAATACAAAATAAAAAAGAAAACAAAAATTAAAACATTGAAAAAAAACACACACACACTAACGTTAAAAAAAACAAATAAATAAAAATATATACTAAAACATAAAAAATGAAAAACATGACAAAAAAATCAAACATAAAAAATGTAAAAAACAAAATTAAAATTATATATATATATATATATAAACAAAATTTTAAGAAAAAAAATAAAAATAAACTAACACAAAAAAAAACCAAAAAAATAAAAATAAAAAATAATGCATAAAAAAAAATAAAAAAAATAAAAAAAATAATAGATTAAAATAAAATCAAAATATTAAAAAAAAAAAAATAAAACATTTAAAAAATTAAAAATGAAAAAAATTAATACATTTTTTCGAAAAAGTAAAAGAAAACATCATTAGAAAAAAAAACACATTAAAAACGATTACAAAAAAAAATATTTTAAAAAATAATTAAAATAAAAAACAAAAATTAACATTTAAAAAAATTTAGAATTGAAAAAAAAACACAAATTTAAATTTAAATAAAAAAAGGCCCCTCCGAGGCCAATTCCCCCCTGCCCAGGCCCGCGGCCCCATGGGTACTGGGCAGAGCCTGTTTGCCCCCCACCTAGGCCTGCGGACCCACGGGCCCTAGGTGGAGGCCAACTCCCCCCCCACACAGGCTCGCGGCCCCACGGGTACTGGGCAGAGCCTGTCTACCCCCCCACCCAGGCCTGCGACCCCACGGGCCCTAGGCGTAGGCCAACTTTCCACTGCCCAAGCCCTTGGGCCCACGGGCCTTGGGCGAAGGCAAGTTGTTTCCAAGAATAGGCCTCCCTTCGCCAAGGGCCCGTGAGGCCATGGGCGTAGGTGGGGGAGGGAAGTTGTGTGCATCTCCCCTCCCCACACCAAGGGCTGCGACCCCACGGGCCCTAGGCGAAGGCAAAAAAAACATTGCAAACAAAAACAAAAAAACACATGTTTGGAAAACCCTTAAAAAAACAAACATCTTAGGACGAAAAACAATAAGAGGAATAAGACAACTTGAAAAATGGTTAAATAATCAACATTTAAAAAAAAAATTATGCATATTTGGGATATAAGAAAATTTAAAGTGTGAAAAATATAACTTAAAAAAATGTTGATATTTTTCAAAATTCGTTGAAAATCACCAACAGTTAAAATAAGATTATTCACACTTAATACATTAGAAAATTTAAAGTGCCAAAAATAAGTTTTCTAAAAAAAGGGGTTGATGTTGCATCAACACTTTTCAAAATCAACATGAAAATCACTAACATTTAAAAAAAAATGTTCGTACTTGATACATAAGAAAATTTAAAGGGTCAAAAATATGCTAAAAAAGTGGTGTATTTTAAATCAACACTTTTCAAAATCGGATGATTTTTTGCTACCTCAAAAAAATAGGTACTTGGTATAGTTCTTGTTTGATAGTTTATTTTGTTAATGGCTAGCTATAGGGTATCTTGGCTAGATTATGTGTGTGGGGAATTTATTTGGTTGCAATGATTTTTTGAGTTAGAGTTAGTTGGTGCATGGGATGGCACGTGGTCTACTCGATCCTGGTTATTGAAGGTGATGGAGTGTTGGCATGTGTGTTGCAGCTCCCTTGTGGGTGCGGATGTATGAACTCATTTCTTGCCTTAACCCTATTGATAAATGCACATGTACTTAGAGAACAAGTAAGTTGAAAGGCCTCTCTTCATTGCATGATATGAAAAGTAGTGAGTAACAATATTGGGTGGAATGATATATGATGTTTGTGTTTAAGTTTGTGATCCAGAGGTGGATTTCTTGTTTAACATTTTTGCTCCTATTGTGTTTATTTATTTTGTATATTAGGATAGGGTATTAAGGATGTTCAATGGTGGAATGTGAACCAAATATCTTATTAATTCAAGTCTAGGAAAAGGGGGAGGGTCGGTAGGGAAATTGCACTTGGTTCAATTTGTTCGTGATTTTCATCTAGGAGGAGTGTGGTTTCCATAGGTTTTGTAAGGAAGTGTAATGCATTGAAGGGGAAGGCCAACATTGTAGGGATGAGATTAGTCGCTCTCTCGTCTTGGTTGATTACGAACCAGAGGTGTGTGTCTAATAGTTTGGGGTAGCTAGTTTAGTGGAAATATAATAATTCTAATTTTTAATCAGAGGTGGAAAGTGATAATTACGAAACATATGGAGAAAAAATAATGCACGCTTTATGGGAGGATATTCTCTAACTCCAATTGTACGATAATAAATTGGTCATGAGCCTTTCCATGACCATGAAACCACTTGTGGAGCAAAGGATGTTGTTGTGAGAGAAGAAGAGGAAATTGATTACCTAAGGGGCCAAATTAAGGAGCTTTGACATGAACCAAAATAGATCCAATAACACTCTCTCCCCTCCTATAACTCAATTAATGATGTTGATTTTGTAGTTCCTAACTTGAATATAGTTCTACCTTTGAATGACTCAAGGTTGGCTCCCATGGGGGAACACTCTTCTTAGTAACAATAGTGGATAATTGAGGTCAAGTTCTGTTTAATTCTAGCGCCGTTTTGGAAAATACATAATTACATTATATGTAATGTAATGGCTCATTGTAATTTGTTTTGCTTAGATTTTAGGCCTAAAGAGAAAATGGTTCAACTTGATTAGCCTTTAAGAATTTTTGTAATATTGTTATGCTACTGTAACCATAATTGCAAATTTTCAATATAATATTTTAGCACTTACTATTAAAAAAATCTATATTGAATATGATCATAATGTCACCATCAAACTTTAAAACAAATATTATCCATAAAAATTCCTAGTCATAATGATAATCATAAAAAGAGTGATAAGTGCAAGGCTTTAGTACCACACTTTATTAAACTTCCTTGTACGCCCCATTAAAAAAATTCTTTCACAACTAAATAGAGTGATGAGTTTGAGGCAATCCCACACTTTATTGAACCTCCTCCATACTCAATTAGAGAAGGTCCTTCATTACTAAAAATAGATCAATTCCCATTAAGCCTTAAACCTTAACATAAACACTTATATATTTAAGTATCAAAGCTTTAACTAACAACTAAATGAATATGGATTTGTGTTAATATAATAAAAGATCAAATGAAGCTTACCTCAATATTATCATAATGAACTATATAAATTATGAAAATAAAAACATATACCAAAGAATTTCATATACCAAAGATTTCTAGCTGATTAGAACTTAACCATATTAAAATCACCAAAACATTTGAAAGACAATATAGACTACCATTCAATCCATTATCATTTTGTGTGTTATTAATGATCAACCTAATTGAATACATTAAGAAAGTAAGACATATAAGTGGAAAATAGGAAAACACTCTCTCTAAAAGTTTTAATATTTATTTCAAATATTGAATAACTTATTACATTGATGTAATGCAAGTCTAATAACCAAATAATATCATAACAATTTTGTTCGAGAAAAGTACATGTTTTATTCAAAGAGAACAAAAAAACACATTGTTCAAGTGCATGTATCACATTACAAACCAAGGGTATAAAAACCCTAAAGAGCTAAGATAGGGTCTTCAATTAGCAACTAATACATATAATTACCAAACATAATTACCAAACAATTATTAGGAAAATGTCAGCGAGCCATCATTATCCATAAATAACATCCATCAAATTGTTTGAAGTTTATTAGTAATGCCAAATAAACTCAAAGATTTAGTGTCTAACAATTAGCATTTTACATTCTTCCTCGTAATATCTTCAACATCAATCTCTGAAGTTAGAATCTACTGTAGTAGGATCTTTTCTCAAATTTTAGTAGCCATTTGTTCCATACTTCCTCCAAAATGAATTGTCCAAAAAATAAAAGTATGCCATCTTTTGACAATGGATCAAGCAGAGTGTTCAATTCCATACACATTTGGGAAGGTAATCTTGATATAAATATTTGTTTTCACCTTGTTTTCTTTTGTTCTAAATGAACAATTTGTTTTGTATCCAAGAGAGGATCAAGTAGAAATCAACAAATGTGTGACATTGTATAAGATCTTTCTCCAAAGCGTTTTGCATTGAGTATTTGAGAGCCATAAATTCTCCATAACAATTAGTGCTCCTTCCCAAATTTGCTTTGAAAAAAAAGAAAAGTGAATACTTCCCAAATTACATGCAAAGTATAGACCTTGATAAGCTCCATCAAAATATCCCCATGCCAAATATTTGCCCACCAATACCTCACCCAATTATCTAATATCAACTACTTTTTGTTTAAAATGACATAAATGGAAATAGGAATTGGCTTGAGCAGTGATCTAGAAAGTAGGTAAGGATCTGTCCTTAAATATTGAAAAATTTATAGCAAGCCAGATATCCCATAAAACTAAAAAAAGGAAGTGTTATGTAACTCCTTTGCTCAAATCCCTCATACCATTTTTCAATCATTCCTCTACCCAACCTCCACACCAAATAATATCTATGATTAATCAATGTTCAAGATCCATTTAAACCCATTTTTCATATTGGTACTCATTAAACAAATGTGTGGTATTTTATGCATCCTTCCTATAATCCTTTAACTAAATATGTTCTCTCTTTAATTCTTCTCGAAATTTTTCCCAAGGATAGTAAGAATACCAACAAAGGCCAAGTCTCTAGCGTAAATGCACCCTTGACTTCAAATATATATTGTGGTTATATCCCCTATCAAATGTAGAGAAAATTTATGATTTTTGTGTATATTGTATTTTAAGTCATTTGGAAGAAATGTATCATTTCTACATCTCACTATTGCATCAATCCCAATCCTAACCTAAAATTAATTTCTAATTTTCTAGGCTAGGTAGAGACTTGTCTCTGGAAATGCAAGAGTTAGTGCCTTCGCTTGATTTGAGACATTGCAGATATCTTCCTTTCAAATATGATCCAATCAAGAAAATTTCCTGGAACGATATATTTTTAAATGACAATTCTTAAAATACTCGCTTTGGTATCATATTCAAAAGGGATTTTTTTACTTGTTGATCTATTATGCAAACTTGAAGGTGATAGAAAATATGCAAATAAAATTTTGTCTTTTAGGCAATGGATCACTTTGTAAAAGCACATAAATTAATGGTTTTAAAACTCATTTAATAGCATCAAAATAGAGACAAATATACCATATTAGAAACACAAGACATCAAAATGATAAAGGAGTTCACCCTCTCCTAGGCTACATCTCCTAGTCCAGCTTCCAATGTTGGGCCTCTTTCATTAAGTGCTCAAATTTGTGTTTACATGGATTTAAAGTGCTTAAAATGTAAAAATTATGTCTCCAATGGCTCCAAAATAGTAAAAAAACCCATAGTTGGGCTCACTTCGCCCAAAATCTGAAGAAGTTATGCTCTAGAGAAGTTTTTCTGCTAACTACACTACAAACTAGACTGATTTGAATTCCAGGGCCCACATAGCACCATTTTTGCCCAGCGCTAATGAGATTCTTGTTCGTTCGGGTGTAATTTATTGCTTCTTTTAAATGCCATGTGGCATCCCATGACTGGGCCACATGGCGACCCATAATTGGCCAAATATAATATACCACCACCAATCAAGTGCACCCATAAATCAACCAATCACATGTGGCCACTTGGAAGCCTTCCATTGGCCCAAGAGGTACATTCATCTTGCCCACCCACCTTGCCCAGTTAGTAGTCGTGCATCCAACTTGCAATTTTTTTACATGTTTGGGAAAATAATTAGAACATGATATCAAGAGCATACGATACCGGTTTTGAGTGATTCAAGTTGTGTTGGATTTAGTTCATCGAGCTCTATGCTTTGGAACCAATTTAGAGAACTTTTGAACACTTTGAATTTTGAGCACTTTACTAATCCCTTGGACCACTCCTCCCCACTAGAATCTTTTGGACCCCCAAAAGACTATTTTCAGTCAATAAACATATGAGGGTACAGTTCCATCACCCTTCCAATCTCAATCTATTTGTCTTTGCTTGGATTTGTACCTTTGAGCCCCACACAAAGGTACTCCACGTTCCCTCTTCTTGAAGTTCTTGTTTTTATGTCAAGGATAATGTCTTGCTACAATTCTTCAAGAAATTTAGGAGAGAAATATTCTATTGAAGGAATTTGAACATTCTCTCCTTGATATTCAATCAAAGGAGGCTCATATAATCTCAAACTATCAACATTAAGAACTGCATTTGCATATATGGAGGCAAATCCAGCTGGAAGGCATTATTACCAATCTTTTCTATAATCTTAAAAGGTCCATACCTTATTGGTTTCATTCCTTTACCTTCTCCTTGAAGCCTATCTTTGCTAATGTAAAGCCAAACTTCATCTCCAACTTGAAAACGGTGGTCAACGCGATGGTTATCATGCCTTGTCTTGTACTTGGCTTGACACTTTTCCAACTGTTCTTAAACCATTTAATGAATCAATTGAACTTGTTCAATGAATCGTTTGGCCTTATCAATGTCACTATGTCCATCAATAGAAACATCTTTCCCAAAGGTAAAATCTAAAGGATACTTTAGTAAGTATCCAAAGCATGCCTCAAATGGATGTGTTTGAGTAGATGAATGCTTGGCCCTATTGTAAGCATGTTGAATGTAGTGTAAGTGTTCATCCCAAAGCTTAGGATGTTTGTTGCAATAACCATGAAGAAGATGCACCACTGTTTTGTTCACCACTTATATCTGACCATCGGTTTGTGGATAGAATGTTGCGCTATTTTTCAACTTAGTGTCCATGAGTCCCCATAAGCTTGACCGAAATTTCCCGACAAATCGAGAATCTTGATTAGAAATAATAGATTTTGGCAACCCAAAATTCACCCATACATTTTGAAAGAAAATGTGCACAGTCTATTCAGCTGAAACCTACTTCTTACAAGGCATCAAAATACAAATCTTGCTGAAACGATCCGCCACAACATAAAGATAATCATGAATTTTCCTAGAAATAGGTAGCCCTCCTACAAAGTCCATAGAAACACTTTCCCAAGGCCAGGAAGGAACTGGAAGTGGAGTATACAATCCTAACTTTCTATTATTAGGCTTACTAGTAGCACATAAATAACATCTTCTTACATATCGTGACACACTTTCATTCATACGAGGCTAATAACAATACCTTTGTAATTGTGCCACCATATTGCCTACACCAAAATGGCTAGCAATAAGAGAAGTATGCACTTCCCTTATGATGTTGACTCTTTCACCCTGTGGAATGCATAGCTTTCCAAGATGATATAACAATTTATCTTGAACATGGTAATATAATTCCTCTACGTGGTTACCTTGACACAAAGTTGCTTATACATCTTTAAAATCGTCATCTAAAGCATATTGTTCAACATAACTCTCATGCATGACATAATTATGCTTAAGAATAACTAATGCACTGACAAATTGTCTAGATAACATATATACAACTTTGTTATAGATACCTTTCTTATACCTTATCACCAAGTGGAATTGCTGCAAGAAACCCATCCATTTGAAATGCCTCTCTTGTTCTAGCTTGGTTTGTGATTACAGGTATTGCAATGGTTGATGATCAATGCGAATGACAGTTTCCTTTCCCCTCAAACAATGTTTCCATTTTTTCACACTTTGCACCAAAGCATACAATTCTTTGTCATATGTAGGATAGTTAACTACTGTGCCATTAAAAGTTTTAGAATGATAACAAATGGGCTTACCATGTTGCATCAAGACCGCTCCCACAACATAGTCACTTGCATTAGTTTGTATCTTAAATGGATGTCTTAAATCAGGAAGTGCAATTACTAGTGCTTTAGTGATTCTCTCTTTCAATGCATCAAAGGCTTTCTGTTGCTTGCCTCCGCACTGAAAAACTTGTTTCATACTTTTCAAGGCATGTAATGGAGCTGCAATTGATGAGAAGTTAGAAATGAACTTTCTCCAATATTGGGATGCTCCCAAAAAGCTCGTAACCTTTGTTACACTATTGGGTTTAGGCCTATCCACAATGAATTTGACCTTTGAGGGATCTATCTTCAATTCACCCCCTCCAACAATATGACCCAAATACACTAACGAGTTTTTTCCAAATTCACATTTAGACGTATTTAAAAACAATTTTTCTTTCTTTAAGACATCTAAGACTTGCCTAACATGCTTGACATGTTCTTCACGAGTCTGGATGAAAATCAATGTGTCATCTAAGTAGACTATCACAAATTCATCAAGAAAAGGTCTTAAGACATCATTCATAACTCTCATGAATGTTGGAGGAGCATTACAAAGCCCAAATGGCCTAACCAGCCATTCAAACAAACCTTGCTTTGTTTTGAAAGTTGTCTTCCATATGTCTCCTTCAACAATCCTAATCCAATGAGAGCCACTTCTCAAGTCCAACTTAGTGAAATAAACATCATCTTTCAATTGATGAAGTAAATCATCAATTCGAGGAAGAGGATAACGATTCTTTACCGTGATCTTGTTCAAGGCTCTAAATTCCACACACATGCGCCATGTACCATATTTCTTTGGTACTAAAATAATCGGTGACTCGCTTGACAATGTGCTTGGTCTGATGACCCCTTTATCAAGAAAATCTTGGATTTGTTTCTTGATTTATGCATTCTCCATGACTGACATCCTGTACATGCCAATTTTTGGAAGAGGACAATCTTGCTACAATTGGATCTCATGTGGATTCCTCTTTGAGGAGGCAATCCTCCAGGTTCTTGAAACATATTATCATACGTGTTAAAAACCTCAATCAAATCAGATTTTAATCTTGCATCACATCCCTGCTTCATTTTCAACATTCTCTTTAGGTTTGATCATCGAGAGTACACAATTATTACTAGCATTAACAAGCCTCTTCATTTGTCCAACATTCATGAGTGATAAATTCGACTTCTTGCTATGTTCTCTAACAATGTACTCAATCCCATCTTTAAACAAATGATATTTGTTCTCATGGTGATGAAATATGGCTCTCCTATCATATTAATATGGGCTTCCCAAGACAATACCACAAATTTCAAGTGGAATTACATCAAACTCTACTTCATCTATAAAGTTTGCGGTGATGGGAAATTTGAATTTACATCTTTTTGTTACATGCAATTTTGCATTGCCACATATCCAACCTAAAGCATAAGGTTTAGGATGAGGAATGGTTTCCAAGTTTAATTTCTTAACAATGTTTTCTGAAATAAGGTTTGCTTGTGATCCACTATCAAACAAAGTATCTATCTTGGTATGTTTTGAAATGACTCTAATGTGGAAAAGATCTATTCTTTCTTTTTCATGTTTAGTTTCATTAAGGTTACTAGAAGAATAGTACTTGCAATAGAGTTCTTAACTTTAAATCCCATGGTTGTGATCTTTGTTTCATCCTTGTAATCGGATCCTAAATCATGTTGTATAGTTGCAAAAATCTTTTGTTTCCCTTTATTGTTAAACTTTTTGGGTCTCATCTCAGGATGAAGTTTCCAATAGTGGCCTTCATCGTGGCCTTCTTTTGAACAATGTTTTCATGTGAGTTTTTTTCCCTCCTTCTTGACTGAAGCATTCTTCTTCCCCTTTCCTTTGTCTCCACTCTTGAATGGATTTTTGTTGCCCTCTTGGGGAACATTCTTCCCTCTTTCTTCTAAATGAGTTTCCTATACGCAAACTTCATCTAGTTTTGTAGGGTTAAATATAAGAATTATGTGTCTCAAGTAACTATGTAAGCCTCCAATGTATTTCAGTAGAGTGCTTTGAGAGGATAAATCTACACCCAAAATTAAATCTCTTTTCCTAAATTCTTGAGTATAGATTTGCACATTTTGACCCTTATCTTGCCTAAAGTTTTTCCAATCCATTATAGAATTTTGCATGTGTGCTAATGGATAAAATTATCTTCTTATTGCAACAAAAAAATTATTCCAAGAGGATAAACACTTACCAATTTTCTTCATGTCCTCTTCAATTTTGGCCTCCCACTAAATGAGTGTTTCACTTTCCAACCTAAGAGAAGCAAGCTGAATTTTGGTTTCATCGTCTTTGATTCTTTGTATCCTGCAATACACTTCAATCTAATGAACCCAACTATCTAATTTCTCAGCATTTATCTCTCCATTGTACATAGACAATTCAAACTTTATGTCAAGCTTTAACAAAGGAGTTTTACCATGTCCCTTTGGAGAATTTGGAGGTGTTTGTGAAGGGGTAGAAGTAGAATAATATGAGGATGGAGGTGAAGATGGTGGTTTGTCGTCCATTCCCTTTTGGAGTTTTGTATCCATTTCCTCCATTTCCTTTTGGAGGTTTTGAGATCTCTCCTTGCAACCTTGAGTTCCTCTCCTCATAAAGAACTTTCACCATTTCAGACATTTCAAAGAAATCTTTTCTGAAAGTCCTCTCAGCTTCTGACATCCCTTGATGACTTTCTTCATGTGCCATGATTGGTGAAGCTTGAGATACGTGTGTTCTCCTTGAAACAATTTGAGACCTTGGCTCCACAAGTTCTCCTTCTCCTCTTTTGAGCTTCAACCTTGTAAGAATCATAAAACATTTGCAAACAAAATCAAACCTTTAAAATAACCTTGAGCTTTGATACCAAATTGATATGTTATGCAAACTTGAAGGTGATAGAAAATATGCAAGTAAAATTTTATGTCTTTTAGGAAATGGATCACTTTGCAAAAGCGCATAAATTAATGGTTTTAAAACTAAGTTAACAACATAAAAACAGAGACAAATATACCATATCAGAAACACAAGACAAAAGAATGATAAAGGAGTTCACCCCTCTTCGGGGATACATCTCCTGGTCCAGCTTCCAATGTTGGGCCTCTTTCATTAAGTGCTCAAATTTGTTTTTACATGGATTTACAGTGCTCAGAATGTAAAAATTATGTCTCCAATGGCTCCAGAACAATAAAAAACCCCTAGCTAGGCTCTTGTTGGGTTCAATTTGGCAAAAAACGGAAGAAGTTATGCTTTAAGTTTTTCTGCTAACTGCTCTACAAACTAGATTACTCTGCTAACTATTCTACAAATTTCGTAATTCTAGGTTCCACCGAGCGCCATTTTCGCCTAGACCTGACGAGATTCCCACCAGTTCAGGTGCAATTTGTTGCTTCTTTTAAATGTGCAATAAAGCCTATGGACAAAAAATTTGGGCCACATGGGGCCATGCGTCTAGGGGTTGGGACTAACTGCCTGCCCCTATCGGCATATCCCACCGAGCTGTCAGCATTCAGTTCCATGGCGCATATAATCTGGGGTTGGTTCCCATATTTCCGCACCCGTCTGCCAAGCACCCCACACGATTCACCTCCAGTTACATGATTATGTTTAAAGCGTGGGTTGGGGCTAAGCCCTGAGCCCTTGGTCATTTCATCCCCAAAACTTCAATCTGCAAAAAAATCAAATACAATTTTATTGATATGGTTTATTAAGTAACACCCTTGGCGCTGCAGTAGAGCACTACATTTCTTGTTCATATGTCTCGTGTTTGAATTCGGTTCGGCCTTCGGCTGACCCATACCAAATTTTGTTGACTCCCAAGGTGCCACATGGCAACCTATGACTAGGCCATGTGGCGACCCATCATTGGCCCAAATATAATACACCACAACCAATAAAATGTGCCCATAAATCAACCAATCACATGAGGCCACTTGGAAGCCTGCCATTGGACTACATGGTACAGTCAGCTTGCTCAGTCACCCGGCCCAGTCAGCAATCCTGCATCCAACCTACAATTTTCTTACATGTTTGGGAAAACGACCAGAATGCGATATCAGGAGCATACAATATCGGTTTTGAGCAATTCAAATTGCGTTGGATTCAAGTCATTGAGATCTACTCTTTGGCACTGGTTTCGAGCACTTTTTAAAAGGATTACACTTATAGGGTTATTTTAATTAAACTTGATTACATTTGAAGGCTTTAAGACAATTTGAATTAAAACATCATTTATTTGTGTTTTTCCTCTCTTTATCATCACTTAATGCATCTCAACATAATTATGGAATGTAGAAAAACATGCATAAGAAATAAGAGATAAGATACCAAAACCATAAGGGAAGATATCACCAAGTTGGTAATGAAGTTCACTTGATGTGGGCTACGTCTTGGGGATCAAAAATCCATGAACTACTTCATTCTCTTCTTCAAATATACTCTCCTTTACAAAGGGATGGATTCAGACATCATGAAGTGGAAGTAGAATTCCCACACCAATGGCAATATCGAAGAGATGCTCTCATACACAATATTGAGAGGTGATTCTCACAAGCAAGTGGCCATGTCTCTCTATGAAGAGATGATCTCCTCTGAATGGGCTAATCTCTCATAAGCATGTAGCATAAACTATACTCTCTTACATAACTTGGAAACATGTCCTCTTGAATCTGTTATTTATATTCAAATCATACTCGTCATCATCACACTAGTCTCACAATTCCGAGAGAAATGACTATAAACATGACTACTTTCCAGTGAAGTGTTAAAATGGCCTTTTCTTAGCACTGCACCATATTGGTTTGTGCGTAAGGCTCAAATGATAATTTCCCTACGATGGTTATGATCTTGCTACAACATACAAATATCATTGAATCGTACAAAATACATTCATCTCTTTGCAATATCCAAAAAAGACACAAAAACTAGAAATACATCAATCTTACATTGGTTCTCATGCCAAGGTGATCATAATGTTTCTCAAACTTTGGAAAACACATCACTAGCACAACAATTTTTATATTATGTGAATTTTGACTATAAACTTGACCCCCTTCTAAAGAGTGTAACCTTGCCTCGTTAAGCATACCGAACAGTCACTGTCAAATGTAAGCTCCAACCACAAGCTCTGAATTTTGCTACTGTACAGTAGAGTATAAACATGAACACGTTCTGACATGTGGAAGGTTTCCTTGAATCTCGTGCCAAACATTAATGGCAAACATGGGCTTCTATCATGAGCCCTCAGATCTGTTGCTCAAATCTCCAGTCTAACTGCACTATTGAGTTCCTTGTGAAATTCTGAGTGAAATGAGTATAAAATAAGTTAGGTTCTGACACTGTCAATTCTAGACTCCTTAAGAATCTCTAAGATTCCACAACAAACAAAATATTCTTAAAATATTCCTTGGGACTATTATCTAAAATATTTCATAGAATATACTGTGAAATATTCTCCTCGAATTTTGTGCCCGCCTGGTCAGGGTTCACCTCTCATCCTTCATTCACTGGGTTTGGTTCTGCTCCTCCATAGTCTGCCTCCTCTCCATGTGAATTGAATGGATTTAAATAATTTTTAATGGGTAGACTTTATAAAGAGAGTTGTTGGCTCACATGGTTGGCATGAATATGTTAAGTGTTTGGTGGTTGGGGAGGTCCTGGGTTCAAGTCGTGTGGACACTCTCCATTTTAAGCTTTAATACAAGTCAACTAACCAACATGCCCAAAAACTATTATTACACAAACCCAACTGAATTTTGTCATATTCCAACTTTGATTGGCCATTTAGGGGCTTCCATGTGACATTTCTAGATTGGTCCACACAATTACCACTTCAACCATTGATTGGTTGCCATGTGTCAGGTCATGAAATTGCCACTTGTCCTCTGTGTCAATGCTACATGTCAAGACCAAGTTATGTTATATCACCCTATAGTTCCACATCACTTGTTTCATTTCTACGTGTCATTTGTATGTTGTGCCACATGGCAAAAGGTTGACTTCGACTTTTGCTTAATCCGACCAAAACTTTGTCTGGACATAACTTTGTTATACAAACTCAGATTGAGGTGTTGTTCACACCATTTCAATTAGCTCGCTGAGCTCTATGACTTGACGTTGTCTCCCTAAACTTTTGAGCACTTTGATTTTTGAGGTTTTCCAAAGCCTCTCAGATCATTCCTCCCCATTAAAGGAATTTTGGTCCCCAAAAGTTACGTCATGATATTAGACATGTTTGATTTATAACATAATTCGTACTCTTTGATAACTAGAAAAGGCCTAAAATATCACTATGTTGTATTCATAAGTGATGTTATATAATTCATCAATTTTCCAAGTTTTTGCCCACCTTAGGGGTCTTTAAAAAGCAGCCTGTGATTTATAATGATGGCAACTTATCAAATAAATCTACAAGATAATTCATCCTTTCATTCATCAAGGCAAACATTCTCTCCCTTTCAAGTTATCTTTGTACTTTGCATTCTTCCTGTATCTGACCTGCTTCATGGCTGCTTCACTGGTTGGTTCCTTCACAACCCTCTTATCCTTCTTGGGACGTAGCTCTAGATGGATTGTCCGACATGTGGCTTCCTGATGTTCACCCTTATTGCAATGGTTACAATAGAATTTCTTCCTCCAGGATTTCTTGCCCTTCTTTTTCTCTTAATGTGTATAAGGGTCTTCATGATTTGGTTTCTTCCTTGTTTCCATAACTTTCCTGTACAATGCCATTTTTTTCCAACACTTGACAATAACATGTTATTCAAACCACAAAAGGTACATGGTTTTCTACGCCATAAGTTTTTCTCATCATTACCAACTTGTTTGTAATCAAAATGAACATTATAATACTGAGAATTTTTATACCTTGCTTGGTTGTCTCTGGTGCAAGCATGGCGAGGAGAAGCCGCCTTAGATATTTCTTTGAAATGCTCAATATCACTGGAATGTTGTGATGTGATCTCAACATCCTACACTAACTTAGATTTAATGCTTGAAGAATCTCTTATCTCTGTGGGCTTGGAGTGTCTTTCATTGGTGGTCTTGGAACTTTGTCCAACTTCCTCTTTGACATAGCCTAGTTCTGCATATTGAGGTAGTTCCACCACTAGGATGGGATTCATAATGCCTTGGCCATTAGCTCCAAGGCATCCTCCTTCATATCCCATTTTATTTAGTAGTTCAAACCAATTCCTATAGTGTGCTTTTCAAAATAAATAAAATCATCATCATGAAATGAAGTAATTGCACAAGAAGAATTCTTTACCTCCCTTCCTATCTGTGACACTTGGTCCTTTTCTAGCAGTTTGAGCAATTCCTCCTATTGCTCTGCTTTGGACGTTTTTTAAGTAGAATATTCTAGGAAACCAACTTGGTTACCCAATACATAGGAGGTATCATTGAATGTGCATACATTCATATCTTCATAACAGGAACCATGATTGATATATATATGTCATGGCCACTGGTTGACCTAATATTGGAGGGACTTTTTTCCTCCTCTATAGAGGAGAATTCTCCAACTTATTCCTCCACCGCTTGCTCCAACATGTGTCTCAGCTTCTATTTCTTACCCTCTGTTTCTCGCAACATCCTCTTCAACTCAACATTCCCTGCTAGAATGCATTCGTTGATCTCCTAAAGTTCTTGAAACCTCGCCCAATTCAATCCTTTTCCCATATTTGATTCAACACCCACAATATTTTGTCAATCCTACTTTGATACCAAACTTGATTTGATTCAGGGTGAGCCTATGATATGAACTTGATCTAAATTTGGCTCATTGAAAAGGATTAGATTTATAAAGCCATTTTAATTAAACTTGATTGCATTTGAAGGCTTGAATCCAATTTGAATTAAAATATCATTTATCTATGTTTTTCCTCTCTTTATCATCACTTAATGCATCTCAACTTAATTGCGGAATGTAGAAAACCATGCATAAGAAACAAGAGACAAGATACCAAACACATAAGTGAAGATATCACCAAGTTGGTAACAAATTCACTCAGTGTGGGCTATGTATCAGAGCTCATGAATCCATGAAACACTTCATTCTCTTCTTCAAAGATACTCTCCTTTATAAAAGGATGAATTCCCACATCATTAACTGGCAATAGAATTTCCACAATTGTGGTAGTATCGAAGAGATTCTCTCACACACAATACCAAGAGTTGACTGTCACAAGCAAGTGGCCATGTCTCTCTTCAAAGAGACAATCTCCTCTAAATGGGATGATCTCTCACAAGCATGTAGCACAAAATAGAATCTCTCACATAACATGGCAATAAGTCCTCTTGAATTCGTTGGTCAGATTCTAATCATACTCATCATCATCACGATAGTCTCACAATTATGAGACAAATGACTTTAAACATGACTACTTTCCAACAAAGTGTCAAAGTGGCCTTTTCTCAACACAACACCATCTTGGTTTGTTTAGGGCTCAAATGAAATTTTTCATGTGATGGTTCTAATATTGTTGCCTTGTTTCAACTTATAAAGATCACCGAATCCCATGACATACATTCATCTCTTTGAAATATCCAAAAAATAGACAAAAACCATAAATAAATATTACATTGGTTCTCGTGCCAAGGCAATCATAATGTTGCTCTAACTTCAGCAAACACATCACTAGCATGTTCATCTTGCCATTCTATGAAATTTGACAGTAAACTTGTACCCTTTCTGAAGGATGTAACCTTGCCTTGTTAAGTGTGCTAAAGAATGACTACCAGATGTGCGCTCCAACCACAAGCTTTGAATTCTGCTACTCAAACTGCAACATACTCCATACCAGCGTCTTCGTCTCAAAATTATGCAACTTTAGAGTATAAACATTACCACCTTCTGACATGTGCAAGGTTTCCTTGCATCTCATGCCAAACATTATTTGAAAACATGGGATTTTGTCACGAGCCCTCATATCTACTCCTAAAATCTCCATTTTGACTGCACCATTGAGTTCGTTGAGAAATTTAGAGTAAAATGAGTATAAACTCAGCTAGGTTCTGACACTGTCAATTCTTAAGCTCTAAGATTCCACACCAGAGATAATATTCTTAAAATATTCCTTAAGAATATTCTATAGAATATTTTGTATAATATATCGTGAAATATTCTCCTTGTATTTTGTGCCTGCTTGGGTGTGGTTCTCCTCTCAGCCTTTGTGAGCTGGGTCTAGTCCTACTCCTCCATAGTTTGCCTCCTCTCCATGTGAATTGAATGGGTTTAAATAATTTTCGATGGGAATAATTTACAAAGAGAGTTGTTGGCTCACATGGCTTGCATAACTATGTTGAGTGTTTGGTGGTTTGTGAGGTCTCGGGTTCAAACCCAATGGACCCTCCATTTTGAGCTTTAATAAATACACATATACATTGGTTAAACCAACTAACCAACATGCCCACAAACTACTATTACATGAACCCCGACCGAATTTGGTCATATGCCAGCTTTAATTGGTTAACTGGGCACTGCCATGTGGCAGTCCCATATTGATCCACATAATTCCCACTTCAACCATTGACTGGGTGTCATGTGTTAGGTCACGAACTTGCCACTTGTCCTCTGCATCAACATCACATGTCGAGACCAGGTGCTACCACATCACCCTATAGTGCCACATCACTCACTGTAGGTCCCACCTAGGCCTGTGCTAATGCACTGCCACATGTCATCCATACGTCCTGCCACATGACATAAGGTTGACATTGAATTATTGCCTAACTTGACCAAAACTTTGAATGGACATAAATTTTTCATATGAACCCAGATTGAGGTGTCGTTCACACCATTGGAATCGACTCGCTAAGCTCTATGGCTTGACGTTATTTCCATAAATTTTTGAGCACTTATTTTCCAGAGCCTCCTAGATGAAATATAAAAGTGGTGTTGAAGTTGCCTAGGACCTTAACTATATTTTTTACTTCTCCCAAAACTTTAATAAGATCCATTCTTATTTGTTTGAGCAAGCCTAAGAGAAATTCCATAGTCCATCCATAAGGCCCAAGGCTTTTGTCTTTGTGGAATGAAGCAAAAGCATTCAACAATCTCTACAATATTAGCCTAATTACACACCTTATAAAAAAAAATAAAGTTCCTAGCTCCCATATCAACTAGGCCTTGAAAATGTTTGACTTAAGTCCCCTTCTCATTACTCATCTCTTGAATAGTGTGAACACTCTTCCTATGATTAGCTAAATTGTGAAATAATTTTGTGTTCTAGTCTCCTAGCTCCAACAAAGTGGCGATGATTTTCATTCATTGGCCCATACCTCTATCCCTTTGTTATTTTGATTTTTTTGCTTCGAAATTCCATTCATTTGGACCTCTTCTTCATTGAAAGTATTATATGCATCACTAAAGAATAAGTCCATAATTTTGTTTCTACCTCCTTGATTAGTCTATCTCTATTTTTGTATATATTTCCTACCCTTTTAACCACTTGTTCCTCAACCCCCTTGAAAAAATAACAAATTGTTTACAAGTCAAGGTGGCTATAGTTGGATCATATCATTTCTATTATTCTTTGCCAAGTATGTTGAATTCAACCACCTTTAATCAACTAGGATTGAATTTGAATGGTGATAGTAGCTTAGGGTTATTATATCCAAGCTCTCAAAAGATTGCATTATGATTAGAACATATGTTATAATCAAATCCAATATCTATAAATGTATGCATCTTGTAAGATCAAATATTAGACAAAAAAACCCATCAAATCATTTAGATACACCATTTGAACAAGCTCGTGTATTACTCTAGGTGGGACACATATCAACATGTTCAACTTCTATTAATGTTGAAATATGGCAACAAGAATATTCCAATTTAATTTGTCCTTGAATTAAATTGTGAATTAAAATCGAATTTAGTCTTAACAACTACTTGGAAATAATTTATTTATTTATTTTAAATTAATTAGTTGGAGAAATTCAAGTTAGAAGTCTTTCTTAATTCATGCAAGAGTTATCCCTTAAATTAAGGAGATAAGATTGAGTTATATTTGAGTTGTAATTAGTTAACTCAGTTTATTGAGTTAAGTCTAGTTGAATTAGTTCCAAATTGTTTGAGGAACTAATGGTGAGTTAACAGTGAGTTGATGCATGTATTCACTCAACTAGTGCTACTCCAGTTAATTGAAGATTCCCTCATCAGAAACTCATGCATGTCTATTCTAATAAAGACCCAATTGAGTTAAATGTCAAGGACAATGTACTATCAGTGGCATGTGTTTTCAAAAAGACAAAACTCATGCATGCAGTCAAGGATTTAATCCTTGAGGATTTCATAGTTTTGGAGGAGATCGTCCACTTGGTAACAAGGAATCATCCACAAGGAAATAAGAGCTTGGAGGGTAGAGAGGAAGGCTGGAGAGAAGCCAAGATTACCTGTGAGCATCTGTGAGGATTGTACTGAGAGTTGGCTAGATGTGAGAGCTAAGGCTTTGTATAATTCCTATGTATTTCCACATGTATGATAATACAATAGTGTGGGGTTTTTATTTGAGGCTTTCCCCAAAGTATTTTCATGTGTATTGTGTGATTGATTCTTCTTCTTCTTGTTATATTGTTTAACTCGATCTTTAAGCTTCCGCAAATTGATATTAGAAGTAGGTTATAGTATTTTGCTTTGATTTATATTGCATTATCGGGTTAACCTACACATATTTTCTACATGATATCAGAGTTGGATTTGTAGAAATTTTCTACATTTGTTGAGATCTATCCATTTTCTAGGATGTAAGGAACTCTTGCCATTTGAAACTATTCATAGTGTTTAGAAAGGTTTTTAATGTATTTAATATTTTTTCCTATAATGGCATTTTGGCCATTGGACATGCTTTCTAACTAACATAGAATGGATAAGAGGAGGTTGAAGGGTTAAGATTAGACTTGAAAATATTACACATATTTAAGTTAGCATCACCCATAATTGGGTTAACTTGACAATCATTAACAATGGAAAATTTAATTTATTATTTGTAATTAATGAGAAAAATATTGTGCAGTGGAAAATTTTCATTAAGATTAAATAAGTTATAGTTTCAAATGAAAACAACATAAAATCGAAGTAAACCCGAAAGGATATTTTTGTTCATAATCTGAGATTATTTTCATTGGCTTAATATTGAATGTTTGTAGTAAGCTTGAGCTCAATATAAAACTCATCTTAGTTAATAAAGGATTCATCTCCTAAAGGAAAAACTTCTTTCCACTTCCATCTTTTAATCCAAAAGTTCAAAGGAAGCATATGAACTAGCATACCCATTTCTAATGACATGAAAGATATCAAGGAGGATAAATTGTTTATTAGTATGACTAGTTTCACTAAAGTTGAAGCTCAAATGGATGTAAAGCTTGAGTTAATCCTAGCAGTCGATAGGATTCAATAAAGTTATTCTTTTGAAAGGAAAATCCATACAATGGTAGTATGCTTGAAATATTATCTCTTTCCATGCTATTATTTCATCATCTTAAGAGGCCTCTAAATCCCCTAGGCCCTAAATCTACCTTAAACCCTAACCTATTAACCCCTAACCCCTTAACCATTAAGACCTAATTTGGCCTTAGCAACCCTTAAACTACTAAATCTTAAATCGTGACCCCATACACCGTGTACCCCTTAAACCCTAAACCCTAATTAAAATATACAACTTATATCTACTTCTTCTCTTCTTAATTATCTCAATTTTTTGTGTACATAGAATATATCCATAAAGAAAAAATAATACATTATTTCTTATAACAACCCATGGTTGATTTTCTATGCAAATAAAATAAGGCCAAGGTCATGGGACACGTATTCCAAGCTGAATGTTGGGAAAAACATAGTGATGGATATCACTTGTGATTAATTAATAGATATGGAAATTCGAAAAGGAAAAGTGGTAATAATTGGCATTTTATTTATGAAATAAAGGAAAATGGGAGAAAAGGAAGGTGAAGATACATTGGATTGCATGATAGGGAAATTAGAGGAAAAATGAAGGAAAGTGAAGAAAATAAAGGCCTCAGTGATAAAAAGGCTTCTGAGGATCACTTCACAACCTTTTGTTGGTTCATTTTTGGAGTTCTCTTTCATTCTCTCATTCTCTCATACTCTTGCACACTTAGAGAAATCTTGGAGCATGCTCAGAGCACCCTAATATTCACTTGGATTGGAGCAAAAAGGCAAAAGAAAGCAAGAAAGTGCAAGGGAACATTTGGATGAGCAACTACAAATGGATTACTTTGTAGTTAATAGGTTTCATGTGTGATTCCCTTGCCGATTTCTGGATGCATGGCATATGCATGTGAGTTTCTAGTTATGTGTCGTCATTGGCATGGAGATTTTCCTAGATTAACAGTGGTTTTAGTCATACCTTTCAATTTCTTGGATAGACATGGCATTATGGGTTTTTCCACTTCACTGTTTTTCTGATTGGTGCTCATGTTCCTTATGGTTTTGGGTTGGAACAAACAGTCTGGAAGTCCTATAACATCTTGGGTTGAATTACTATTCTTGGAGTCTAGGTTGGGACAAACGCTTTGGAACCCTTGGTGGGTTGAGCTACTAGTCACCGAAGCTAGGTTGGACAAACGCTTTGGAGCCCTAGAAGGCTATGGGTTGAGTTACTAGTTCCTGGATCCCTAGACAGCTTGGGTAGAGACTAATCTGGTTGGTGTTAGTGATGTCCAACCATAGAGGTAGAATCAATGGTTGAGGGTTGAGGTGGTTGGCCTCTGGAAGCCCTAGTTGGTTTTGTCTTGGTTTATTCCATGAGATCCCACATTCATGCTTAGAATATGGAACGAGGTTGATTGGTTGAAAGAGAGATTTGGTTTACCCCAATCTATATTGGTCAGGGGGTACGTGGAAGTCCCTAACTTGGTTGGTATTTTCATATGTTAATATGAGACATTTTCCTATTGTGATATATAAGCATTTGTAGTAATTATGTTGGTGATATTATGGTTGAGTTTCCATGGTTTGTATGTTGGTTATTTTCTAGTTATATGTTGGTTATATGATGTGTATTATTTTTGCTCTTGTCATGAATTATTTAGTTATTAATTGGTGACTGAATGTATGGACTAATAAGTGTTGTTGCAGTTATGTGGAGAGGGAATAGAGGCTTCTTGGAGATCCTCAAATAAATATCAGACTAACATGATCAAATATGCATTCATGACATGTAGCTTACATGTTTTCCATGTGTTTGATGAAATGTTTGTTATGAACTAGGCATGTTCTAGGTCATTTCTTCTTCAATTTTTGTATGAAAAGCTTTATCAATATGTCAATTATCATTCTAAGAAGTTACAGGCAGTTCTGAGCAGTGGTCTGGAGATTGGCCTAGAAAAGTGACTCGGATCTCAGGACCACACCCTTTGAACTGGATATTTTTGGTTATAATTGCATGGAGGCAGTGTTGTGCATGTGGTTAGAGGCCTATAACCACACCCTGGCCTTGTCATGCATGTGATTGTGGGCCTAGGGTAGTGAAAAAGAGCCCTAGCTCAGGGTTTGGTCACCTAGGGTAGTCATTTTGCCCCTGCATGCCTGTAGTCCTAAGAGATGTTGTGAGTTGTTATCTTGTCGACTCCACTTCCATAACTAGAGCTTGGAGGTCGGGTCATGTCATAGTAACTCTTTATCTCATGCTTACCCTGGCACGCCGGTGAAATTGGGTAAATGTGGGTGGAGGTGGTTACATTTAACATCTAAACATTTACAAAAACAATCTACAATATTCTTGTTTGCCTTCAAGGTGTCCATACTCTCTATAATGTCTTTTAGATGTTTTTATTAAAATTTTCCTCCTTTTATAGCCCCTACATTCTTTAAAAGGGAAATAACATTTTTTATCACCTAAAGCCTCCAATGCAGATCTCATGTCTCCTTGTCCTCTTGGACGAATGTTCTGTGACATTTTTCCTTACCAAATTGTTAATGATGATTATCTTCAAAAATCAACCTTAGTGGTGTTTAACTATTTGTAATGCAATTAAAAAAATTAAAATATTTTTGTTCTGACCAAAAATAGTATATATTATATATTATATATATATATAATATATATTATATATATATATATAATATATATATATAGATAGATAGATATATAGATATATCACTTTTATTGGACTTCTAATGGTTGTTGACTAGAGGGACATGTCCAATGAGAAAAAATATTCGCTTCATCTAACGTCGGTATTTCGACAAATAAATAATTGATCTAGTCAAACATTGGATATCCAATGAAAGTTAAATGCTCGTCAGATGTCCAATGAACATTTAATTGTCGTCAGATATTCCACAAACACAATTATCGTTGAATATTTGACTAACGTGTCAACGGATATCCAAAAATAATTTTATTTGTTGGATATCCGAAGAAAGTTGGGGCTTTAAAACAATGCAAGTAAACTCCAATAGTACGATCGAACTATCAAAATATGGCATCCTATTTTCTGCCGATATATACTAGTAAGATTTAAATCCAAGGACATGTTATGATTCTTCTTCTAGCCATTAAAAAAAAAATAAAAAATAAAAAAATAAAAAAATAAAAAAAATTATTTCATAAAAAAGTAATTGTTGAATATGGTTTATATGAATACCATGGTCGCCCAAATCAACCCCAAATTTGATTAGACATTCATTTTCATTGCACTATAAAATATTGGATAGAAATATATACAATAAATAGTAACATTCGAGTACCCGGTAAGTCTATTTAAATACATTTTGGTGGAACAAGAAAGATATGATAAATTATGTACAAAATTCCTTTCTAGAGGGTGCCAAATTACTCTTTATATAGTGCGTTATGTCCAATACAATCAAATTTTATGTTCTTTAGACATTTTTCCTGCATTCAAGTTTAGAGACCTATCAGCTAGGAATGTTGTGCATTCACGTTGCTAGTAAATAGATCATGTATTTTGTATTTGGAAGCTCAATTCTAACATTAACTAATGGCCACATGTCCCTTTAATGGTGGCTTTCTTTTCTATAGCGGAACCTTCTATTGTGGTTATAAGTACTCTTTCCATAGTGTCAAATCCTCAATACTTTCTTCACAAATATCTATAGAGATCACGCAAACTTGATCAAGTACCATATAATAATAAATCTAAATGATTAAGAGGGAAAATGATAACATTACGAACATTGGACAATGACAGGAGCTCAAAGAACATATTCAATATTCACTCCACTTCATCATTACAATAGTGTAGGTCTCTTTTATAGAGATTGCAAGTGGTTTTAATACTTTTAACTACTTCTTAGTGATTACCTCAACCATCATCCAACAATTACTAAATTCCTAACAATCTGATATTATTATGTAAGCAAGTTTTATAAATTCCTAACAATTTGATATTATTATGTAAGCAAGTTTTATAATCTAACAGTGGAGACTATTATTTTCTTTGAATCCCATACTTATTTTTATGTAGATATGAAGTTGGGAAAGTTATTAATAACAGAGCTAATTTCTATTTATTATGGCTCTTTTTAAATATAACGGTAGAAAAAAGCCTAAAGTAGTTATAATTATTTAAGATTATTTAAGATTCCAACTTAACGTGGCTGGGAAAAGGACAAACATAGAATTAAAAATATGTTGGTAAGTCCAATCATGAGTCATATTCTAGAGTTAAAAAGTAGGTTTGAGCAGCTTTTTTTTATGCATATTTATAGAGAGTTCAACATAGAAGAAAATCAAATTTATAAAGAATAACTAATAATGCTGGTAGGTCTCCTATTTGCACAAGAGTTGCAGAAGGGAAACACAAATTTCAAATTATGAAACATCCTTCTACTGATGATAAAGATGGAAGCTTTCTAGTCTTTCATTTGGTTTCTATTTTGATTAGTTAATTTTTTGAGTTCTAAGGTTGAATAATTTACGTAAATTTTTGTTTGGAGTGTTTCCTTTTTGGAGCTTAGGATGACTATAAAAGTAGGTGTTGGATAGAGATGGTGCTTATTATAAGATATAGTAGGGTATCTACGTTTTTATGGAGCCTTCTAAGGTAGTCTAATGTATGTTCAGATTTCACACATGAAATATTGAGTGCAACAAAATTACAGATGATAGAAATCAAAGTTCATTAGAAGATTTGCCATTAAGTCAATTAGGAAAGCGAAACAACTATTATAAATGATGGAGAATGTAACATCCCTGGGTTAAAGTTCATGTAATAAAGGTTAATAAAGGCAAAATAAGACCAAGGTCATGGGACACGTATTCTAAGTTGAATTTTGGGTAGAACATCCTAGTGGGTGTCACATTCAATTTATTATGGCTAAGGAAATTGGCAAAGGCAAAGAGGCATTAATTGGCATTTATTTACGAAAATAAAGGAAAATAGGAGAAAACGGAGATGAAAGGTCACAAATTTGCATGAGAGGAAAATTGAAGGAAAAATAGAGGAAATTGAAGAAAACAGAGGCCTCAATAATGAAAAGGATTTTTAGGATCAGTTCACAGTTTTTTTTAGTTCAATTTTGGAGCTCTCTCTATTCTCTCATACTATTGCACACTTAGAGCATTTTTTGAGCACTCTAGCATTGGAAAAAGGAAGGAAAAAGAAGACAAAGGAAGGAAAAGGGAAGAAAAGGACAAGCAAGGAAGATTGGATCAAGCAGTTTAGCAGGAAGACTTGCAGGTAATAGGTTGCATGTGTGATTCCTAGTTGGTTTGTAAATGCATGTTACATGCATTTGTGTATTTGGTTATTTTGTTGTCATTGGCATGGATTTTGTTGGGTGTGGTAGTGGTATCGCCCTTGCCTTTCCATTTTAAGATATCCATGGTGCGATTAGATTCTTTTTTTTGTTGATCTTTGGATTGTCGGAAGGTTTCTGAACTGGATGAGGTGGTCTCAGGAAAATTCCCAAGGGTTGGGGGTGGAGATTGTTTAATCTCCGAGAAGACCTCAACAAGAGGGTGGAGACAAGAAAATTCCTCAAGGTAATTGTGAAGAATTTTGAGGCATCCAAGCTTGTTTTGGGCATTATGATCTCTTGACCAGTTTTGGCAGGATTGCGGTAGCCTGAGGGTGGAATGGTTTATTCTTTGGGAAGCCTAGGTTGGTTATTTATCGAGTTTCCATATTCATGTTTGGAATATGGCATAGCGATGATTGGCGGAAAGAGAGATTTGGTTCAGCCCAATCTATGGTTGGGTGGTATGTGGAAGTCCCTGACTTGGTTAGTTTTTGCATCAGTTAATAAGAGATAATTTTCTTATTGTATTCTATGAGAATTTGTATGTGTTATTATGGTGATTCAATGGTTGTTCTATCATGGTTAATATTCTTGTTATATGTTGGTTATAAGCATGGATTTGCAATGACTCTAGTTATGTCATGTTCAAGATTTGATAAGTATGTGATGGTTAATGAATGCATGAGCTAATAAGAGGTATTGCAGCTATTATGAGAGGGATTTATACCTTCTTGATGATTCCTAGATAAGTTTCACACTCCTATGTTCAGATATGCATTCATGACATGTAGATTACATGTTCATCGTATGTTTGACAAAATGATTATCATGGTTAGGCCTGGTAAGTTCGAGTATTTGATCAAGTTTGGTATGATTAGAATTGTCTTCAAGTATTGTATCATTCTAGAAAGTTTGAAGAACTTATAGGAAATGGTCTAGTGGTTGGCCTAGAATTGTGGCTCAGATCTTAGGACCGCAAGAAACTGAGCATTTTAGGTCACAACTACACCCAAGAAGGCTTCTGCATGCGGTTGGAGGATCACAATCACACTCATGCAGGCTTGTGCATGCGGTTGGGGTGTTAGGTCACTAAAAAGGTAGTCTAGCTCAAGGTTGGGTCACCTGCGATGGTCCTTTGGCCCTGAGTGTCCTGTAAACCCTGTAGAATTTTAGTTTATGTCCAATAAATTCCAATTGTTGGCCCCACTTCCATAACTAAATCTTGGAGGTCAGGTCATGTCATAGTAACTCTTTGTCTCATGTTTATCCCAACAAATTAGTGAAATTAGGTAAATGTTGGAAGGGTGGTTACAGATTGGTATCAGAGCTCCCAGGTTCAACACTTGGACTGGATGGGAAGAATGTGTTTGTCATGCATGCATGTCAGTGTTTATGTGGTAGTTATGCATGCATTGTCATGGTTATGGTTTTCGTGCATGATGTCATTGTGTGAAGTTAGTGTTATTATGCATGATGTCGATATATTGATATGATTATGTATATACATGTATCGTGCTAATGTGGATCGATTTTGCAGACGAGGCCTCCCTTGAAATTCATTAAGGTATGTCGATTATGTTTATATTTGGTTATCTGACATGGTATGTTTGTAGGTAGAAGAAGATCAGAGATGACTACCAAAATGGTGCATTACAATTCACAAGACTCTCCTTATAGACCAGATGAGTAGCATGGAGATGATTACTCTCCTAACATAGCAGAAACTTTGAGAAGTCTAAAGGCATAAATCAGAAGTTCTAAGGTGGAGAATGACAGAATCGTTCAATCACAGGAAATACTTTCTAGGGCACAGGAAAAATAAGCAGAGGTCAATGCAGTTATCCTTCAGAATCTGACAGATCTGCAGAGACAGGAACAACCACGTATTAGCTGTAGACAGGAGGATAGGACTAATGGGGTCTATGGTAGAAGGTCTCATGGATGGAACAGACAGGGTGACACGGTCAGAGATGGTGGGTTCTTGGATACACCTGATAAGGAGGCGATGGATATGGTTTCTACTCTAGTTCTAGTTCAGACATGTATCATGGCCATCATCATTATCATCCTTATAGGAGGAGCGAGAGGGGATACTTTCCGAATGAGTTCAAGAAATCCAAGACACCTACATTTGATGGAGAGTTGAAGATGTCAGAATATGTAGAGACATGGTTTATTAGAATGAGGAAGTTCTTTGATTTTCATGACTATACAGAGAACATGAAGGCTAGGATAACTATTTTCACTCTCAAAGGGAAAGTAGACATCTAGCAGTAAGATGTGAAGCGAGTCAAAGGTATCAAGACAAAGGAGTTGATTTGGAATGAATTCAAAAGACTCTTCAGGAAAAATTACTTGTTAGAGAGGCACAATGACAGAAAAGCCAAGGAATTCTATGAGCTAAAAATGGGATCTATGACAGACGAGGAGTGCATGACTAAGTCCCTAGAATTATTGAGGTATGTGCCTTACCTCAAGGATGAGAAGACAAAATTTCGTAGATTTATCAGTGGATTGCCATTAGAATTCAAGGATCGGATCGAGTATGATGAGCCTTGGTCATTGGAAGAAGTAATTGGAAAGTTGAAGCACTATTATGAGCAATCGAAGCATAAGTCCAAGTATAAATAGGGTTGGAAAGGGAATGATAAGACTAAAGGAAAGTGTCCACCGAAGCAAGAAATACCTCATGATGCAGGTGAGAAGGACAATGTTTCTCCTTACAATAATTTTAATGCAATTGAGAAGGGACAGGGGTCTTAGCTTGGATAGCAGCAGAATAAGGGTAGTGGTAGACAACTATTGCAGTTTTGGATATGTGGCAAGGATCATCTCAAGAAGGATTACTTTTTGTATCATGGTGGTAGAACTCATATCTACAGCGCTCAGGAGGCACAAACAGTTGGGTACATTTGCCAAAGCATTCCTCGAATCTATGTAGCTTTTGACAACAAGCAGGCGGATCCCCATGCACCCATTATTGATATAGAAGGTAAGCTTTGTGATTGGTTTTTTTCCATTTTGATTGACCCTGGATCTAATTATAGTTATGTTAGTCCTAACCTAGTGGATAAGTGTGGTTTGAGAAGAGAAATGCATGCAGAGTCTTAGTTGGTGCAGTTGTCTACATGTACTAAGAAAAGAGTTCATCATTGGGTAAGAGCTTGTGCATTTGAGCTGAATGGTATGCCTACATCAACACATCTAAATGTATTTCCATTGGGTCCATATAGTATGATTTTGGGTATGGATTAGTTGTACCTTAACAGGACTAAGGTGGATTGTTATGAGAATTCTATTAAGTGCTTGTATGATGATGGAGAGAATAGAATCTTGCAGGGTAAGAAGAAGCCTACATTAGTGAGAATGGTTACAGCTATGTAGGCTAAGCACAATTGTAGGAAATGGTGTGCATTGTTTGTAGTACATGTTTGTTGACAATGCAGAAGTCTAGAAAGAGGTATCCAATTTGACAACAGTTTTAGGATGTATTTCCAACATACATTTCATAATGTCCTCCTCACGGGGAAGTGGATTTCTCTATTGAGTTGGTACCTGGAGAAACACTAGCACTAAAGGCACCTTATTGGATGATCCCTCCAGAGTTAGAGGAACTGAAGTTGCAATTGAAGGAAATGCTTGCGAAGGGATACATTCGGCCAAGTTTGTCACCTTCAGGTGCATCAATGTTGTTTGCAAAGAAGAAGGATGGTACTCTCAAGTTATGTATTGATTACAGACAATTGAACAAGTTGATGATCAATAACACGTACCCATTGCTGAGGATTAATGACTTGTTTGATCAGTTGAAGTGAGCATTAGTGTTATCGAAGATTGACCTGAGATCATGATATCATCATGTGCACTCAAAGAAGAGGAAATTTACAAGACTGCTTTCCGGACCATGTATGGGCATTATGGTTTTATTGTGGATCCTTTTGGTTTGAATAATGCTCCATCTACTTTCATGTATTTGATTAATAGTGTGTTGCGTCCTTATATGGACAAGTTTGTGATAGGATTCATTGATGACATATTAATATATTCTAAGAATGAGGAAGAGCAAGAAAAACACCTGGCAAAAGTTTAAGATTGTTATGAGAGCATCTGTTGTATGCCAAGCTTAGTAAGTGTATTTTCTTTCAGATATAGGTACTTTACTTGGGACATGATGTTATCAAGGAAGGCATAGCAGTGGATACGAAAAAGATCAGATCTCTCATGGAATGAATAGCTCCTAGGAATGTGAATGAGGTCAGATCATTCATGGGGTTAGAAGGGTATTATAGGAGGTTCATCAAGAAATTATCATGAATTTCCTATCCTATTACATATTTGCAAAAGAAAGGAAATAAATTTGAATGGACAAATGAATGTGCGGCTAGTTTTGAGCAACTGAATTAGTTGCTTACAAATGCTCTAGTTCTAAATATTGCAGATCCAAATAAAGAGTTTGTGGTGTGTATAGATCCTTACAAGAGAGGACTTGGTGGAGTCCTGATGAAATAGGGATAGGTGGTATGCCACGAGTTAAGGAAACTAAATGAGCATGAGAAAAATTATGTGACTTATGATCTTGAGTTGGCAGTGATCATTATTGTATTGAATATGTGAAGGCACTATCTTCTTGGTAGGAGGTTCATGTTGATGAGTGATCATAGTGGGATGAGAAACTTGTTTGACAAACCTAATATAAATTCTAGACAAGTTATATGGTTGGCCACACTCCGTGATTCTGACTTCGAGATTAGGTACATTAAGGGTAAAGAAAACAAGGTCACAGATGCTCTTAGCAGAGGAGTGCAGGTAAATCACACTGCAACTATGAGTGCATATGTGACAAATTTGCATGATCATATCTTACAAGCATGACAACAGGATGACAATTACCAATAACTTAAGCACAGGTTACAATAACATAGTACAGGTGATCAAGATGAGGAGTATCATCTCACAACAAATGGCTTGGTCAGGTTTAGGAATAGGATTTATGTGTCAGATGACAATGAACTCAAGAAGCTTATCTTGAGGGAATTTCATGTTAAATTGTATTCAGGTCAACCGGGATATCAGAAGACTTTGATAGATGTGAATAATTTTTACTACTGGTCGAATTTGAAGAAAGAGGTAGTTGAGTTCATCGCCAAGTGTTTGAATTTTCAATAGGTAAAAGCAGAGTGCAAGCATCCATGTGGTTTATTACAACCGATTCCAATTCCCGAATGGAAATGGGAGGTCATTTCTATGGATTTCATCACAAGTTTGCCGAGGACATCTAGACAGCATGATTAAATCATGGTTGTGGTCGGAAAGTTGACCAAGATACCTCACTTCGTTCAAATGAAGTCTACTAATTCATCTAATTAGGTAGCTCAAGTATTCATAAGAGATATAGTGAGGTTGCATGGTACTCCTAAGAAGATTGTGTCAGACAGAGATGCCAAGTTCACTTCCGGGTTTTGGAAGGAGTTATTTGCAGGTTTGGGTACAAATTTGGACTTTAGTATGGCTTACCATCTGTAGACAAATGGAAAAACATAGAGGGTCAACGGGATTCTGAAGGACATGCTAAGGATGTATGTTATGCACCAACAGAGGAGGTGGGAGAAGTATCTTCCATTGGTTGAGTTTTCTTACAATAATGAATATCAAGAGTCATTGAAGATGAGTTTTTTTTAGGCTCTATATGGGCAGAGTTGTAACACGCCTATTAGTTGGAGTGATCCAGTGAACAGGTGTTGATTGGACCAAACATGTTGGAAAAGATGGAACAGGAAATGCAGGTTATCAAGATGAATCTAAAGGCAGCATAGGACAAAGAGAAAAGTTATGTAAATCAACACAGGGTGTTTAAGGAGTTTCGGGTTGGGGAGCATGTGTACTTGCGCATCAAGCCTAAGAGGAGCTCCTTAAGGATTAGGTCATGTGCCAAGTTGGAACTTTAACATTGTGGGCCTTTGGATGTCCTTGAGAGGATTGGACCAATGGCTTACA
>APFE031424128.1:0-16147 GCA_000404065.3 Pinus taeda | reverse complement strand
AGAAAATTGAGGCCTCAATAATAAAAAGGCTTCAGAGGATCAATTCACATCTTTTTTTCACTTCAGTTTTGGAGCTCTCTCTATTCTCTCATACTAATTCACACTTAGAGAATCCTTGGAGCACTCTAGCATTGGAAAAAGGAAGTATAAGGAAGGCAAAGGAAGGACAAAGAAAGCAAAAGACAAGCAAGGAAGTTTGGATCAAGTAGCTTCAGCAAGAAGAATTGCAGGTAACAGGTAGCATGTGTGATTTCCTAGTTGGTTTTTCAATGAATGGTACATGCATTTGTGTATTCAGTTCTTTTGTTGTCACTAGCATGGATTTTGTCGGGTGCGACAGTGGTATCATCCTTGCCTTTCCATTTTTTCATAGCCATGGTGTGAGGGGATTCTTTTATTTGGTTGAGCTTTGGATTTCCAAAAGGTTTTAGAACCGAGTGAGGTGGTCTCAGGAAAATTCCCAAGGGTTGGGGGTGGAGGTGGTTTAATCTTCAGGAAGCCCTCAACATGTGGGTGGATACCAGCAAATTCCTCAAGGGAATGGTGAAGAAATTATGACGCATCCAATCTTGTTTTTGGCATTATGATATCTTGACCGGTTTTGGTGGGATCGTGGTAGCCTGAGGCTGGAGGTGGTTTAATATCTAGGAAACCCTAGTTGGTTATGTCTTGAGTTCCCACATTCCTGCTTGGAATATGGCACGGGGGTGATTGGCTAAAAGAGAGATTTGGTTCAACCCAATCTATGGTTGGGTGGTACATGGAAGTCCCTGACTTGGTTGGCTTTTGCATCAGTTAATAATAGTTATTTTTCATATTGTATTCTAAGAGCATTTGTAGGTGTTATTATGTTGATTCGATGGTTGTTCTATCATGGTTAATATTCTAGTTATACGTTAGATATAAGCATGGATTTGCAATGTAATCTAGCTATGTCTTGTTCACGGTTTGATAAGTATGTGATGGTTAATGAATGCATGAGATAACAGGCGATATTGCAACTATTATGAGAGGGCATTAGACCTTCTTGATGATTCCCAGATAATTTTCACACCCTTACGTTCATATTTGTATTCATGACCTGTAGATTACATGTTCATCATATGTTTGACGAAAAGAATGTCATGGTTAGGTCTGGTTAGGTCAAGTCTTTGATAAATTTTGGTATGATTGGAATTGTCTTCAAGTCTTGTATCATTCTGGAAAGTTTTAGGAAGTTTTAGGGAATGGTCTGGAGGCTGGCCTGGAATTGTGGCTCAGATCTCGAGAGTGCAGGCACTGAACTGAACATTTTAGGTCACATTTGCACCCAATAAGGCTTGTGCATGCAGTTGGAGGGTCACAACTGCAATCATGTAGGCTTGTGCATATAGTTGGGGTGTTAGGTCACTGAAAATAAGTCTAGCTCAAGGTTGGGTCACCTGGGTGGTCCTTTGGCCCCTGAGTGTCCTGTAAGACCTGCAAGATGTCAGTTTGTGTTCAGTAAATTCCAATTATCAGCCCCACTTCCATAATTGAAGCTTGGAGGTCGAGTCATGACATAGTAACTCTTCATCTAATGTTTACACCGGCATACTAGTATAATTGGGTAAATGTGGGAGGGTTGGTTACAGAGAAGTATGGTATGAGGGAACCATACCTAGACGAGAGATCCAAGAAAGGAATCAAATGAAGGGAGGATCCAAACGAAAGGGATATGTTTAGTTGGTCATTAAATCCAAATGAAATCACTCACAACCAAATTTGGAATGAACCCTAATTGTCATCGATTGCCTTTTTCATAAAAAATAAAGTAGAGATATGAAATCAATGATTTTTATTTATTATATATGATTAATATTTTCAACATAATAGTTTTTTTAATTATTATATTCTCATTTCATCTTAAAATCATCAATAAGCTACATCCACATTCATGAATAAATTAAATTTAACAAATATGAAAGGAACATATACAATCCACCCATCATTCAACATGTCAACTAGTTTCAATAATAAAAATAAATATCATTCAAAAATGCATGTATATTAATAATTTATTTAAATGTCACAACTCTCTAGTAAAATCACATAGTGATATTTGAATTCATGCAAAATTCAAACTATAAAATAAATAAAACTACCTTTATCGCAAAGTACACTTATAATATTGATAATCTAATCTAAGGTTTCAACACTGTCAAATGTCAATTTGAGGTACAAGACCACTAGGTTTTGGAGACAAGAGACAATGGATCCCCTTTGCACAATGATTTCACTGCTTAGCTTATGAGGTGAAAATACCTTATCCTCTCTAAATTAAGCCACTGACATTTAAGGAAGAAACACATTCATGAATAAATTAAATTTAACAAATATGAAAGGAACATATACAATCCACCCATCATTCAACATGTCAACTAGTTTCAATAATAAAAATAAATATCATTCAAAAATGCATGTATATTAATAATTTATTTAAATGTCACAAATCTCTAGTAAAATCACACAGTGAAATTTGAATTCATGCAAAATTCAAACTATAAAATAAATAAAACTACCTTTCTCGCAAAGTACACTTATAATATTGATAATATAATCTAAGGTTTCAACACAGTCGAATGTCAATTTGAGGTACAAGACCACTAGGTTTTGGGGACAAGAGACAATGGATCCCCTTTGCACAATGATTTCACTGCTTAGCTTATGAGGTGAAAATACCTTATCCTCTCTAAATTAAGCCACTGACATTTAAGGAAGAAACACATTAATATCGTTAGACCCATTGTATATTGTAAATACAATTTTCATTGCAACAAATTACATTCATAATTTGGAATACAATTTACATTACAATATCCTACAATACATTGGGGTGGCAGGTGTAGGAGGTTAGGGGAATCTCCTATGACCTACATGGAAAACGTGAATATGCATTTTCATGTGGGCTAGGAATAACACTAATAATGATGAGGAAGCCCTAACTCTAGTTATAGGGATCATATTCCTAAAAGGTAATGGGGTACACTATGTAATAGAGGTGAGGCACTCATCATTAGATATAATATCATCACACTTCAAAATAACTTCCCATAACCTTCAATTATACAATATTGTTCAAAATATTCTACCAAAAACTCAAGAATTTGAGTGCCTTAAACTCAAGGATATCCTATGGGGGGAATAGGCTTGTCAATGACCAAGAAAACAAGGGTACAAGATTAGTCAAAGGTACTTCTGATTTCAATGGAGGGATTAACGATTTATCCCCTCAACGATTTGATTAGCTTAACATTAATTGAGAGTGCACATTCAAACTCCAATAGCCAAGCCGTGACATTCTAACAAAGTGGAGATTTATGGCATCATGTCACCCCCATACAACCAAACTCAAGAAAGGGGGACGATGGTAAGATGTTGGTGATTATGGGTGTAAGTAGGTAAAATCCTTTTGTTATTGAGATCTAGAGTGATTATTCACCATTACTCATAGGAATGGTTCTTACAGGCATTAGAAGATGTGGTTCATTTACATTGGATGGTTGAAGGTACTTCCCCTAGACTCCCTATCCTTGCTTCAAAATTTCATCTCTTGGTTTGTGGGAATTGAAATGTCTATGTGCACCATGGAGAGGGATTCTTCATTTTATATTTATTCTTTTGGTTTTGGTTTCAATTGTGAAGGCATTTTAGGTTATTAGGAGTACATCCTCCTAGTTATCTAGAAATTGTATGGGATCTAATGGCATGCTAATGGCACATTGTCATTGTAGACAATGATGTTGTCTCCTACAAAAGTTGAATGCGGTTAAGTGTGGAATCCATTGTTGTGAGAAGGAAATGATGGAAATTCACTGTAGTGTGATGAATTGGACTACTCATTGGCATAGGTGGAAAGAAAATATTATAAACCTATTGCAAAAAGGAAATAACATGAGGAATATATGTGTAGTAATTCAACCAGGAACATGTTGGAACTCTCGGAATGAGTGTTGAAAATGCAACAAGAAATTCCTAATTTAATTTTCCCTTGATTAAATAGGATAAATTCGAATTTCAATTTCAACAAAATACCTAGAGGTAGTTAACTGAGGTGACATGGATCTTGTCACTCAGTTAACTCAGTAAATTCGAGTTGGAGACACTTGAGTTCAGTTCTACATGATTGATGGCTAATTTGTAGCAATATATTTATGTTAATTTGAGTTATTGCCAGTGTAACTAGTTCTTAATATCAATAGAACAAGTGGAGGTCTAGTTAAGGGTGTATAACTTTTTTCACACTGAGTGATCATCCTATTAACTTATCAATCAACCCAAAATAATTGATGCATGCAAAGAATTCGAGTTACCCAGTTGAGATTGGAGTTCAAGGGAAGTGTACTATCAGTTTTAAATTATTTCAATTTGTATATGTCATGCATGCAGTCAGAGAAGGACATAAAGGAATTGCGCAATCCAAATTGAAGAATTTCCTAAATAATAGGGGGCTAATTCCTTGAGGAACATCGTAAGGAAAAAGGAGCTTGGAGGCTTGAAAATTGGCTAACTATTGGCCAAGGTTAGTCAAGCAGGTAAAGGATAGAAGATACAAGTGCAAGTTGAGCTCAAGCTTGAGCAGAGCATATTGTATTCATCTGTATTCTTTGATTAATGCAATACATATAGTAAGGGGTTTTGATCAGTTTCTTTCCCCTAGATAAATCTATGTGTATGTGCGTTAAATATTAATGCATGTTAATGATTTGTGTTCTCGATCGTGAATTTACTTCCACAAATCAGTAGAGTAGCTTTTAGTCTTGTGATTTAGAAAATTTCATGAGCAGTTTTGAATCTACACATTAATTCCTGCATGGTATCAAAGTTATATTCACAATAGAGAAGAGATTTCAAATTTGTCATTGCAGGTGGTTCGAATTTGAAGATCAGTTTTACACGCTTCTCCAGGACTGAGAAGATGACTTTGAAAGTACTTAGGCTCGAGTATGCATTGGAAGGAACTACAAATTTTGTGGCATGGAAGATCTGAATGGAGGCAGTGTTGGATGATAATGGGTTTTTAGAATACATTAAGACAGATGTAGCAAAACCCCTAGCATCTGATGCCCAGGATCTTTCTCAGTGGAAGAAGGATGTGGCTAAAGCGAGGACGATCATATTGGAGGGAGTTTGGGATCATATTGTCTTGAATATCCATGGGAAAGAGACTTTGTTCACGATGTGGAACAGACTGGATGATTCGTTTGAGAACAATAGTGACCACAGGAAGTTGGAACTCAAGGACTAGCTTCGAAGTATTGAGATGCAAAAGAATGAAACAATTTTGCACTACCTGTGCAGGTTTACACAGTTTCGTGATGAACTTGGCGGGGTTGGTATTACAGTGCTTGAAGAAGATCTGGTAGCTCTAGCCCTCTTGGGCCTTCCCAAGAGCTGGCATAGTTATCAATATTTGGTAAATGGTAGAGAGAAACCACCAAGCTAGGAGCAGTTATGGTCTGATCTAGTGCAGGAAGAAATAAGGCGGAGCAACAGAGACGAGACTTCATCCAAGATCGAGGATGAGGAGAACTATGCCTTTGATGGAAAGGAAAATAAAGGGAAAGGGAATAAATCCCAATCCAAAGCAAAATATGGTCAAGGGGGAAAGAAGACAGACTTTTCCAAAATCAAGTGCTTTCACTGTCATGAATTGGGACATTATGCCACGAAATGTCCACGCAAGAAGGCAAGCAAGAAGACCACATGAGGAGAAGTAGGTGAAGCCTTGGCTTCACAATTAGAACTTGATTTTACCCTCATTTCATTCATGGCAAGCATAGTGATGGGTAGTGTGTTGTATATCAATAGTGGTGCCTCACTCTACATGACGGGCAACAAAGAATTTTTCAGTGACATGGAGGAGAAGGATCTCTAGATGCACATCAAGATGGGAGATGGTGGAAGATATATCAAGACAGTTATTAGTACCATTACTTTTAAGAGGGAGTATGGCTCCTGTCTCAGGCTCAAGGATGTGATGTTCGTAACGAGTCTGAAGAAGAACCTAGTTTCTATCACAGTGTTGGAAGACCGTGTTGAAAATGAAAAAAGAAAATCTTGATTTAATTTTCCCTTGAATTACATTAGGAGAAAAAATGTAATTCCACATCACAAGACAACTTGTACAAGTTAACAAAGTTATTTTTACTTAGTTGGTTTAGTTAATTCGATTTGAGGGTTTAACTTCAGTCATGTAGAGTGTCTCCTACTTTATAGGATCCCTACTTGAGTTTATTTTGAGTTGTAATCAATTAATTCAGTCTAACTAAGTTAAATTCAATTAAAATAGTTCAAACTGTTGGAGGAACTAGTAGGAGGTATAACAATGGGGTGTTTCTTCATGTGTTCAACCAACTAATTGATAATTCAGCCATAAATAGCTCTTACATGTGTGATCTGAGAGTTACCCAGTTGATATTGGAGTTCAAGGGAAGTGTATTATCAGTTGTATAATCATCCAAATTGTATAGGTGGTGCATGAAGTCAAAGGAAGGCCTATGATGGATTGCACAATTCCAATTGAGGAATTTCCCTAATTAATAGGGGCTAATTCCCAAGGAAATAGGGACTTGGGAAAGCAGAAAATTGGTTAAGTATTGGCCTAGGCTTGTCTAGGAAGATGTGCGACAGATACAAATAGTGCAAAGGTTTCTCAGGCTTGAGAAAATCATTGTAATCTTCTCATATTTTCTTACTAATGCAATATACAAATAGCAGGGATTTTTAGCAATGGTTATCCCCAGGAAATCATTGTGTCATGTGTGGATTGAATTCTTTCTCTTGTATGCTTCGTGATTTCTCCATCAATTAATTTTTTCCGCTGACAAGTAGAGTATATTCGAGTCTCTTGTTTTAGTAAATTAAAATTATAATTTTGAATCTATTGACACCTAATCTTTGGGATTAGGTGAATCCATGTAAATATTGTAAATAAGAAAATAAGAAGTAGAAGTTGAAGAGACACTAGGAGATGAAACCCAAGAGTCTTTCCCTCCATGTATATATCTATGATCAATATCAATGCAAAAGCACAATTCGCTTTGAGGAGTTACCTCATGGCTTGACATGGTATAAGAGCATGGGTCCCAACCTCTATTTTTGGCTTCCATCCTGCCCTAGTAACTCTTTGCCATCAGTCAGGAAAATCCATGCCATTATTCTTTGTTCCATTAATTGAACGCAACTTTGAATTTGAAGGAGGCAGTTTGTCTGAGTCTCATTTTTGTTTTTCTCGACCTCTGTAACAATGTTCTGTGTTCTTCCCTGCAATAACAAGATCACCATTGCAGAATCTAACCCCATTCACCTTCTGCATATCACCCTTCTCTCTTTTAACAAAAGTGGTTATATTGTGTGTGTATATGTATATATGTTTTGACACATATATAATTCCCATGCATGCATGTATGATGCCAATATGTCAATGAATCTTCTGTTATTCTCCACTGCAAAGTGTAGACATTCAGGAATTGTCGTTCCCATTGCCACATTTTATTCTTCTGCGCAACATTCCTGATTGGAGAAACAAAACTCTCCATAGGCGATCGTGATTATATGGAAGATACACATGTGTGCATTGACGGTTTTGCAGACAAGTTTGGATGATGCCACCATGTTGCAAACAAGATCACCTTACTGAAGCACCTCATCAAATGATGCACAGTAATCACGTAAGTAATTCCATTCAATTACTCCTACTCCTATCTCGTTCGTGTTCATTCTATCGAAATTATTGTGAGTGAAGTATGGAGTTCGATACATATTTTGCGTTGAATTCTTTTTAAAGAGTTCGTATTGGAGGTATATATGTGTTGGGTTTCGGTCTCAAGTTGTTCCTCCTATCCAGTTTTCCCCACACCACAATTTTTTCGGCGTGGAGGCATCTACCTTATATCACCGCAAACCACCCTATCTCCTCCATAGTGATTGATTCCACAACAAATATTGCTTTCATACTTTTTACTCCCCACCATACCACCTTCATTGTAATATATATAATGCCATTGGGCCACGTCTTCACACCCGACGGCTGCTAGTATCCCCTCCCGGTGTATATCGTGTTACTTTGATAGTTACAACACCTTTTGTATAATATACAACACCCCCATGACGTTGAATCTACCATATATCACCTCCCCATATATTAACTCCACCATACAACACCTCTCCCATATAACCCCTCCCCCAGTAATAACTCTGATATATTATCCCTCACTATTTTTATTTCAATGTTAAACAAAGTTTTCCACCATAAGTGCATTTTTTGCCGCCAGGAGTGCACTTTTTTTATAGTATATTGCCAAAAGAGTTCATTTAGTACACATGTTTTATTCCTTAAAATGCATTCATTGATATCAATTGTTGCAGTAGTTCTCTATGGAAGAGAGAAATATCCTGAATGGTCATGGAAGATAAAACACACTCTCATTTTCAATGAGTTGTGGAAATGGGTTTGGGAAGTAGAAGGATATAATTTACCTGCAAATCACACTTCAGATAAGGAGATTTCCATTTGGGAAAATAAGAATAGCAAGGCTTATGCCTTGATTACAACATCAGTAAATTAAGAGGTGAGTCACTATATTTCACCATTTCCAAATGCTTTTGAAGCCTTAAAGAAGTTGAAGGAATTGTATGACTCACACTCTGAACTTGAAATTGTTCAATTGATGATTAAGTTGTTCAGTATTGAATTGAAAAATGATGACCCTCTTGCCTTAGCATCAGAAGTAAGATCCATTATTCATGATATAAAAACCACTGGTGTTGAAATAGATATTCCTCTCTTAGCTTATGTCAAGGCACTCTATCCCCCATATTCACATTATCTTGAGTCATTGCAAGAAAGTGGAAACCTTAAGGAGATTACCTTTGACTCCCTTGAGAAGAAGTTTGTTTAGAGAGAGAAGGATTTTGGGAAGAAGACAGCTCCTCAACCTTCTAAAGAAGTTGTGTGTCTTGCACATAGAGAGAAGAATCATGCACAAGATTATTCTAAAGGAAGAGGTGGTCAAAGAGGAATAGGAAGAAGGAATTTTAGAGGCAGGGGGCAAACAATTCCAAGGAGAAAAGTTTGATCTTCATTGCATACGATTCAATAGAGATGGACATGATTCATCCACATGCAAGTTTCCTTGGGACCGAATTCAGGAGAAAAGAAATGAAGGAAAAGGTAAAACCAATACAAAGGGAAAGGAAAGATCTCGAATCCGCTCACTATGTTGTGGCATATTGTAATAATGGAGTAACTGAAGACTTGTTTAATGCTTCACTTGCTTCTTGGAAAGATGATTGGTTGCTTGATTTAGGAGAAACTTTCCACGTGACTTTTAGGAGATATTTTTTTGAAGAATTCACTGAAAATGTTGATGGAGCAATATATTTTGCATACAAGTCAAAACTCAAGCCATCAGGGCTTGGCACCATTAGGCTCAAACTGCCTAGCCTTCTAGAATTTCTTCTATATGATGTTCTATATCTCCTAGAGTTGAGGAGAAACTTGTTGTCTTTAGTCCACATCCACCAGCAAGGACAGTCCATTCATATATTTGATGGCAAAGTCGAGGTTAAAAAAGCATCAAATCACTCACTTGTCATGATGGGGATAGAAGAAGAAAGACTTCTGAAGCAACAACATACATTTTCTTGTGCACAAAACTTTTCATACAGTTATCACTATGATGAAGGTACATTTCCATCATGTATTTTATGGCATGCTAGATTTGGACACTTGAATTATGACAACCTTCGTTTGTTGAAGAAAAATAGTGTTACTGGTTTGCCTACAATTCTTAGGAAACTTAAGCAATGATGCTTGTATTCTAGTAAGGCATAGAAAATGGTATTTTCATGATTCTCATTCCAGAGCACAAAGAAAACTTGAACTCATTCATTCAGACTTATGTGGATCAATGCTTGTTCCTTTTGCAAATGGTAATAAATATATAATGGAATTTATTGATGACTACACCAGAATGTGTTGGGTTTATTTATTAAATAACAAATTTGATGCTTTTGAAACATTCAGTAATTTTCATGCATGGATTGAAAATTATGCACAATCTCATATTGGCTCTATTCCATCTGATAATAGAAAAGAATACACTTCAAATGAATTTTAAAACTATCTTTGATTGCATGGGATCAAACATCAAATAATTGTGCCTTATAATCCCAACAAAATAGAGTAGCTGAAAGAATGAACATGACAATCTTAAATATGGCATGTTCCGTGATATTTTTCAAGAATTTTAAATTAATATTTTGGGCTAATGCATTTCTATGTGTTGTGTCTGTAAAAAATAGGTGTCCATATAATGCTATCAAAAACAAGACTCCCTATGAAATGTGGTATAGCCATGTTCCTTTGACAACGAATCTCAGGGTTTTTGGTTCCACATGTTATGCCTTGATACCTAAGGAACAAAGAAATAAAGTTGGTGCAAGGATCAACAAGTGTATCTTCTTGGGGTACTCAAATACCTCCAAAGCATATCGTCTCTATGATGAAGTGAACAAGAATTTTATAATATCTAGAGATATGGTCTTTCATGAATCTTCCAAGACTAACAATGATGTTGAGCGACATCTTGATCGCTTGGATAGATTCAGACATGCCAAGTCATTTCAAGAATTTGATAATGAGATTCCACATCTCGAAGGGGGAATTCCTATACTGGATCAATCTGTGGAATTTTATTCGGAAGCACTCTCTCCCCCACATGAAGCTCCAACCACTGATGACACTTTGAGTGATGTGATTCATAGAATTGGGAGACTAAATCTTGATTCATCCCCAACTCAGTCAACTAAGCAGCCTAGGCCATCTCATAAAGGTCCTTCAAAATAGCTAACAAAGACACTTGAAAGTTTTCATCCTGATGAGGTTGGAAAGACAAGAACAAGAACCACAACTAGACATAATGGAGGTGATGTAGACGATACTGATTCACTTGTTGATATGGATGTTTCTTATGATTGTGAACTGAATTTTTCTATAGATTTTGAACCAAATTCCTTCAAAGAAGTCGATTCTCACGATGAAAGGAAAGAATCGATGCAGGACAAATATGATGAATTGATAAAGAATGGCATTTGGAAGCTGGTTGATCCTCCATTGGAAACCAAACCAATAGGCTGCAAGTGGGTCTACAAGAACAATTTCAAAGTTGATGGCTCACTTGACAAGCACAAAGCCAAGCTAGTGGCAAATGGTTTTACACAAAAGGAAGGGGTCATTTATGAGGAGACTTTTTCCCCCACACCAAAATGGGCTACCATCCGGACACTCCTTGCCTTGGAAGCACAAAACGGTTAAAAATTCTATCAAATGGATGCAAAAACTACTTTCTTAAAAAGAGATCTGAAAGAGAATGTTTTTATGTCCCAACCAGAAGGATTTGTTGTGAAGGGTCAAGAGCATAAAATATGCAAGCTTGTAAAATCCTTGTATGGACTCAAGCAAGCTCCACAAGCCTGGTACGAGAAGTTAACTGAGCATCATTTGAAACTCAACTTCAAACATTATGATCTTGATGATGCAACTTTGTTTGTCAAGAAAGTTGGAAAAACAGTTGTATATCTTGTGGTGTATGTAGATGATCTTTTGATGATAGGGAATAATGAGAGCTACATTGCATCCATAAAGAAGGAATTGAGGAAAGGTTTTGAAATGACATACTTGGGCTATGTTCACTACTATCTCGGTATTGAAGTAACTCAACATCTGAAGTTTATATTCCTCTCTCAGAAGAAGTACATTAGAGATCTGTTGAACAAGTTTGGCATGGTTGAGTGCAATCCTTTGACTAATCCAATGGAACAAAACTTAAAGGTCACATCCACTGAAGGAAAACAATTCTACGATGAAATAAAGTATAAAAAACTTGTAGGAAGTCTCAACTACCTTACTACTACTAGACCGTACATTTCATTTGTTGTTGGAATCCTCTTCAAGTTTATTCAAAAATCTTGTGAGGGACATTGGTCTACTACGAAAAGAGTTCTAAAGTACTTGAAGGGAACTCACGACTTTGGACTTAAGTATACATACTCTGATTCAGAATTCAATGGAGATAAAGAAACTAGGGTATCTACTTCAGGTTATGTTATGAGTCTTGGATTAGGATTTGTCTCCTCGAGGTCACACAAACAATCAGTCCCAGTTGATTCCAAATCTAAGGTAGAATGTGTGGAAACAACTGAAGAAACAAAGGAAATTGTGTGGCTCAGGAAAATTCTGGAATATTTGCAAGTGAAACAAGTGCATTCAACTCCTCTCATGATTAACAACACTTCTACAATAAATTTGGTCAAGAACCCAATGTTCCATGATCAACTGAATCACATCAATATAAAATATCATATGATTCGACATCATGTTGAGGCCAATACAATCCATCTATGCCATTTTTCCACAAATGAGCAGATTACATACATCTTCACCAAATTGCTTGGAAGAGAAAATTTTGAAAGATTTAGAATGATGCTTGGACTCGCCAACATCCCTTCATATTAAGGGGGGGAATGTTGACACCTAATGTTTGGGATTAGGTGAATCCATGTAAATATTGCAAATAAGAAAATAAGGAGAAATAGAAGTTGAAGAGACACTGGGAGATGAAACCCAAGAGTCTCTCACCCCATGTATATATCTATGATCAATCTCAATGAAAAATCACAATTCTCTTTGAGGAGCTACCTCCTGGCCTGATAGAATCTACAAGGAATTTTTTTATGGTATCAAAGCTTAAACCACACTAGAAGAGAAGAATATGAGTTTGTCTTTGCAGGTGAAATCGAATTTGCAAGATCATTCTTCAGAGCTAGCAGGATGTCATTCTATGGATTGAGACTCGAATATTCCCTTGAGGGTAGTTCAAATTATATTTCTTGGAAGGACAGTATGGAGGTAGTGTTGGAAGACAATGGGCTGAAGGAATTCATATACAATGATATTCCTAAGCCTCCAACAACTGATGCTCAAGATCCGCTAGAGTGGAAGAAATGAATGGAAAATGTGAGAAGGATCATACTAGAAGTAGTTCGAGATCATATTGTCTCAAATATCCATGTGAAGGATACACCATATACAATGTGGCAAGCCTTGATAGACTTATTTCAACAGTGAGCACAAGAAGTTGGCACTAAATGATAAGCTTCGGAAGATCAAAATGGAGAAGGGAGACACAATACCATAGTACTTGAGCAGTTTCACCCAACGTTGTGATGAGCCTGGGAGCATGGATATTATAGTTTTTGAATATGATTTTGTCCGCCTAACATTTCTAAGCCTTCCCTGTTGGGTTGTGTTATATTCTTTCCACGACTAACTGACGTAGTGAACCGGGGGGTTAGAGGGGGGGTGGAGCCCCCCCTTCGTTGCGTCGATTGCGCAACAGGGGGGTCACAAGGGGGGCGGCAGCCCCCCCTGTTTGGGGGGTTTGAGGGGGGTGGGTATCCCCCCTCTACGGGGTTTGGGGCAGCGCCTCGAGAAAAAAAATTTTGGACCCTATATTAGGTTGGGCGAACCTACCTATGGTTTTCGGTCCATGGTTTTGGACGCGATGGTTTTCGGTCCATGTTATTGGATGCTTCGGCATGTAAAATGATGTATCAACATGAAAGAAATAAAGAAAAATCAAGCTGGTAGTCTCAGTTTTGAGATCCAGTGGGAAATCTCTGTGTATATGTGTTTTATGTGTTATGCTCTCGCATTTTTATTTTTCCTGTCATTTAGAATTCGTAGGCAGGTAATTTCTGTACGGGGTTAAAACTTACATTTGGTATCAGAGTTGTTTTGGCTTCAAGGGGACGCCTTTGTTGCTGAGGGGTTTCGCTCGGGCCTGTGGCAGACCCTGTTCAGTGGGAGATCTGCGAGATCGATTCTGGTGGTGAAAGAAGATGGCGAGCAGCGGAAAGATAGAGATTGAGAAGTTCAATGGTCAGAGTTTTGAGTTGTGGAAACTCAAGATGGAGGATCTGGTGGTGGATAAAGATCAGTGGATCGCGGTAGATCCGGGTACTAAACCAACGGGAGTGACCGATGAAGAATGGAAGAAGTTGGATCGGAAGGCAAAGAGCACAATACGATTGTGTGTCTCAGATTCAGTATTGTTGAATGTATCAGGGGAAGCTACAGCGAAGGCTTTATGGAACAAGTTAGGGACTTTGTACCAATCTAAGTCTCTGGTGAATAAACTGTTCCTGCGGAAAAAGCTGTATAACCCGAGGATGAAAGATGGAGACTCGGTGATAGAGCATCTGAATGCATTTAATACTGTGGTAAGTCAGTTATTATCTGTTGATATTAAAAGTTCAGATGAAGATAAGTGCATCAGTTTGTTGTGTTCTCTACCAGACTCGTGGGATAGTCTGGTTATTGCAATAGGTAGCAATGCAACTGCTTTGCAGTTTGATGAAATAGTCTCAGCCTTGCTGACGGAGGAGATGAGACGGAAAAATATGGATAACCAGAATGGTGATGCCTTGTCTGTACGAGGACGGTCCCAGAACAGAAACAAAAATAAGTCATCGAGTGGGAGATCTAAATCTCCAGGAAAACCTACAAAGGTGGTGTGCTGGAAATGCAGAAAGGAAGGGCACTTAAGAAGGGAGTGTAAATCTAAAGCTCCTGATAAAGGAAAGGGATCTGATGATGCTCCTTCTACAGAGGCAAAAACCACCTCAGATGAAGGTGGGGATGTGTACTTGGCTTCTTCAAGTACACATGTAGATCAGAGGCATGGTTAATTGACTCAGGTGCATCCTCTCACTTCACTCCCCATAGAGAGTGGTTCTGCGAGTATGAGAAATACGATGGTGGTGATGTCTTCTTAGGAGATGATAGGAAGGCTAGAATCATTGGTCGCGGAGAAGTAAAGTTGAAGTTGCAAGGTGGAAGGGTTAGAACCCTTCCGGGTGTTCTGCATATTCCTGCGTTGGCCAGAAATCTGATTTCTATAAGTAAGTTGGATGATGCAGGTGTAAAGACAGCGTTCGAGAAGGATACCTGCAAGATGGTTCGAGGAGCACTGGTATTGATGTGGGGAGTTCGGATTGGAACTCTAGACAAATTGCAAGGTAGCACTGTTGTTGAAGGGTGCAATAGTTCTATGGTTCCTGAAAATGGAGCAGAAAATCTAGTGGTCTCTCGAGAGAAGACCATGTTGTGGCATCAAAGGCTTGGACATATTGGAGAGAAGGTCCTTCAAATACTTCATGGTAAAGGTATGGTAGAAGGTATGAGTAATATCTCTATGGATTTTGATTTCTATGAAAATTGTGTATATGGGAAGCAGAATCGGGTGAGTTTCCCCTCTGGTGGTAAGAGGACGAAACAAATATAAGAGCTTGTGCATAGTGATTTGTTTGGACCTGTGAAAGTTCCATCACTGGGTAAGTCTGTGTACTACATATCATTTATAAATGACTTCTCAAGGAATACATGGATATATTTCCTTAAGAAGAAATCTGAAGTCTTTGACAAGTTTAAAGAATTTAAGGCTCTGGTAGAAAATCAGACAGAGAAGAAGATAAAGGTGCTGAGGACAGATAATGGTGGAGAATTCTGCAGCAAGGAATTTGAAGAATTCTGTAAGTGTGGTATAGCACGGCAGAAGACTACTCCATATACACCTCAGCAAAATGGAGTCACAGAAAGAATGAACAAGACGTTGGTGGAAAGGGCAAGAAGCATGCTCAGTGGTGCCGAGTTAGGACAGGAATTCTGGGCAGAGGCGGTGGATACTGCATGTTACTTGGTCAACAGGTCACCTTCATCAGCGTTGGAGGATAAGACTCCACAAGAAGTATGGACTGGTAAGAAACCCTCTCTTTCACATCTGAGGGTATTTGGATGTGATGCATATGTACATGTTCCAAAGGAAAATCGAACCAAGTTGGATAGTAAATCTGAAAAGTGCATCTTTATTGGGTATAAGGATGGTTTAAAGGGTTATAAGCTTTGGAACCTAGTAACAAGGAAGGTTGTGTACAGTCGAGATGTGGTGTTCAGATAGGTGAAATATGTTATTAAACATGAAGTCCAACCAAGGAACCTGTGAAGATAGAGTTTGAACTAAAGGAGGAAGAATCAGTCTCTGTAGTAGAGGAGGAATCAGAAGAT
>APFE031424126.1:0-13030 GCA_000404065.3 Pinus taeda | reverse complement strand
AATCCAAGTAAGGTCAAATGGATTGAGATTGGAAGGGTGAGGGAATTGTACCCTCACCTACCTATTGATTGAAAATAATATTTTGGTTGTCCAAAATCTTCCAACGGGGATGATTGATCTAGGGGAGCAGAAAAGTGCTAAAAAATGAAAGTGCTCGAAAAAACCTGAAACCAGTTCCAGATCGTAGTGCTCATCATCATGAATCCAATGCCACTTGAATCCCTAAAAAATCATATCATATGCTCTTTTTATGACATTTTGTTCATTTGGCTCAACAACTAATTTTTTTTACAGGTTGCTGACTAGGTAGTCTATACAACTAAGTCAGCAAGTTGACTGGGTATACCATCGATCCAATCAATTTTTTCCAAGTGACTTCGTGGTTCGTTCAAATGGTTTATTTTTATAGGTTGATGGGGTTTTATGTGGACCAATAAGAGGATGGCACGTGGCTCAACTAGAGGCTACCACATAGCACCTCCAGGGTGAATAAAATTGTATGGGGTCGGCCCACAAGCCAGGCGGGATCGAACCCCCAACCTCTCAGCCAACACCACCATGCCTTATTAACTATGCTACATAATCGCTCTTAACATATATGGGTTAAAAATTATATTTAAGTTTTATGTGTTGATGTATTGGAGGAAGGGGTTGGGGCTAAGCCCTGGCCTCCGATCACTAGCACCCCACAAAACTATGGCAGGAGAAAGAACTAAGGGGCTCGGGGCTTAGCATCAGCCCATGGTCAACAAAGTTACCATAGGACCCCGGGCAGAGGTATAAGGTGAAAAGGATGGGAGGCGAGGCATAAGTCCCTAGCCCAAGTCATATGATAGGAACTGGACCAAGCACGGAGACGATTGGAGCTACGACAAAGTTTAAGCCCTAAACCTTGGTTCCATGAACAACCATGTAACCACCGACCAGAATCAGGGGCTACTCCGGCAGGGGTGGACTATTAGCTTTGGTCCCCAGTCCCTGACCCCATGGTGTTAATGCGACCACAGTAATAGGTGGCAGGTGCAAAGTAGCAGGTGATGCGGTTAGCCTGGTCCTCAACCACATGGTTAATATGACCGAGAGTGGGACCGAGATTTGGGCGCATAGAGTTATTCGACATTTTAACTGTCTGAAAATATGCACTTTTGTCATCGTGAATCCCGCTTGCACCACGCAAAATTGTCACTCAGTGAGCTACAGAATGGTGGAAAGCATATAACAGTTACCCAATTCTGCCAGATTGTAGAATAGTTTGTTACAAAAATTCCAAGGGCCATAACTTGATGAGTATTTGGCCTTTTTGAGCCCAACAAAAGCCCAAATAGGGGTTTTTGGGTATTCTAAATCCATTGGAGACATTATTTTTGCATTTTGAGCACTGTAAACCTATGTAATTACAAATTTGAGCACTTAATTAGAGAGGCCCAACATTGGAATATGGACTAGGAAATGTAGTTGAGGAGGGGTGAACTTCTTTATCAATTTGTTGTATTGTATTGTTGTGCATGGTTTATTTGTATCTATTTATTTTCTACTAACTAAGTTTAAAACACTAATTTATGTACTTTTGCAACTTGATCGATTGCCTAAAAGTCATAAAATTTTACTTGCAAAATTTCCATAAAGCTTCAAGTTTTTATATTCATATCGAAGGGTTGGTTGGGAGTCTAGGTCACTGAAATGAAGTTGAAAATCAGGGATTGACCCCCTAGGCCGTTTCTTCAGCACCTGGGTGATGTGTAGTCCCTGTAGGATGTCAATTTATGGCGTGCAAGTCTCATTTATAGGCCCCACTTCCTTAACTGGGGATAAGAGGTTGAGTCATGTCATAGTAGCACTTCGCTTCACATTTACTTGGAGGGCTTATAAAAGCAGGTAAATGTGGGGTGGGGCGTGTTACAGTGTCAATCATGGTTTTGAGCTTTATTTCATTATTATCTATTTTTTTGCATACTTTATCTAGTGCATGCATAATCATAACATAGTAATTAACGAATTTAAAAAATCTAAGGAGAAATTAACCCTCATTCTGTAGACTTCAAATTTGAAGTATAATTTCATTATATATGTTGTGATGAATTGTGCAGTGGAATATCCACAATAGTTTACAGATCACTCGACCACATGATTGAGTACAATGTGCAAAGGTAGTTAGATATTTATAACCTTGTAACTGAATATTAGATATAAATAACTCGTTGATTTAAGAAAGAGATAGAGATCGAAGGGAATTTTTTTTGGTGTTCGATACAGAAGTAAATAACTTATTTCTTGGTCTTCCACTACTTGCATTTTCTCTACTTTCTTTCATTTATGTGTGTATGAATGTCTAAATGTATATAACAATGTATGTTTCTATGTCAATGTACTATTGGTATCTACTCAGTAACCATTAGATTACAATACGACTTAAACATGGACTTATTATGGATGAAGGTTTCTTCATGTGTGTGCTAAGGTTCTTGTCAATATTGAGATAAGGCAATCCTAAGGTTTCAAGGATGGAGGATGTGGCAATAGCGCTGGAAACGAGAGATAAAAGTTTGGATTAGTTGATTGACCCATTAGAGGGCCAGTCAATTTGGATGAACTTGTTGTTGAAAAATGTAACTAGGTTCGATATTCATAATTATCATTGTACTTATGTCATTATATATTTCATGTAAAAAGAAGAAGAAGAAAATTAATTTTTATTTTTCAAGCATGATTTTCATGCTCAAGTCAAATTTTTATTTAGGTAAAGCATGTTTTTCATGCTTCTAGTGTTTATTGATTCAAAAGAATATTTGTCACGAGTCAAATTATTATACTCCAATCAAGTCCTATTTGGACTTTTCAAAGAAAAAGGAAAAATAGTTTTATTTGAGTCAAATTAGTAAATTTTGTCCCTACAAGACCAAATCGGCCCTTCCAGGACAAGTCAACCCTTAAAGGGATCCATTCAACCTCCTAGATGTGTATATATATAGTGCAATTCAACATCAATTGAAGACCATTAAGCAAGTTCAATTTTTGTACCAAGAAAGGAGAGAAATACTATCAAATAAGTCAAGGAAAAGAACAAAAGTCGAGAGAGAGAGAGAGAAGGTCAAAGGAGGATGAATTCTACCACATGTGCAAAAATTATACCCTAGTTTCTATCACATGTGTGAGATTTTAGGTTGTTGCAGGGGCTGAAAGTTTCAAAAGTTACTACATGTTTGAAAATTAGAGGCTTACTAGTGTTTGAGGAGGTTTGACTATTGTTGACTTGGTGGCATTTGACTTGATTGAAGAAGGATTGAAGGGGGCTTGATTAGGGTATTATGGGAGGTATTTTTCATAGATTTCTCACTTTGATTTGATTCTATAAGAGAAGGGTTGACTTGTTTTTCTCCCATTGTGGGGTTTTTCCCTAGCTTGGATCCTATATCTCATGCTCATTATCTTCTTGTAATCTTCATGTTTGGTGAAGAGAACATAACAAAAGTAACAAGAAGCTAATATACATTCACAACCAATTATCAAGTAAGAGAAATCAACCCTAATTGAATGTCCCAGTGATTTTGCAACATGGTATCAGAGCTAAGGTGAAGAAACAGAAACTTCAAGATCACTCTTGTTGGGAGAAGTAGATAGATAATAAGATAAGATAAGATAATTATATTTATGTCCAACTATTGACCACAAAGTTGGTCAAAGGGACTGTTGAGTACAATGATGTCCATACAATGAGGGAGAACCAAACAATTTATTATAAAAGATACAATGCATGAATATAAAAGATACAATGCATGAATATAAAAGATAGAATGCATGAAGTATAAAAGATACAAAGCATGAGCATAAAAGATACAATGCATGGACTTCCTTGATGAATAAGATCCAAGAGCTAATGGGTATGAGGATCAGGCACATCTCTCCTAACATCCAAGGTTGAATGAAGAACACTAAAGAAAACTCAACAAAGTTTGTTGGGTCGATGAAGAGCTGGTGGAGAGTGAAAATTGTCCACTAAGTCGTTTCTTGGGGGAGTTCATGCACTGCTAAGGCCTGGAGGAACTATTCCGTCTCCCAGGAATGTATATGATATAGATCTACTGCTGAGATCTCACGTGGTGAGGTGAGGTCCCACAGATGCTCACTGATCTAGAGTTTGGATATGTACTATTATCAACTAATCTCCTGGTGCTCTTGTCTAAAGGTAGTACACTGAAAAATGTTGTGATCCTCTATGTGGGGTTTGGTATGATGGGAGGCTAAAGAATATGCACTCAGAACCTGAGAGCCTCATGCATATATAGGGCCAAACATCTCTGGTGAGGATACCTAAAAAATTCGACAAGGGTCCGAGAATATCTGAACAAGCAATGGAACCTTCCTTTGATATCGTAGTAGACAAGGCATACAAAATGAAGCGTATCCCGATCCCCACATCCTGTAAATGACATACCTAGAAGATTCTATCTGGTTTATCAATCTGGTGGTTCATCTCTACCCAAAGTCTATGAGAACCTACTCTGAATTGGCCTAGAGGAATGTGAAGAGCATGCATCCAGTGGTGAAACATAAACTGGGGTCGAAAAATGAGCCCTTCTCTCAACTCCAAGAAGTGCTCAACATAGAAGGCCATCTTTGAAGGAAACCTTCCTGGAGGATTGACCCAAGTGACTTGGACAAACTGCCTATAGATGTCATCCCAAATGATCTTGTTCGACTCCTATCTAGTAGGTAAAAGGTGACAAGGAGAATCTAAGGAATACCAAAAAGGAGGGAGATGATCCAATTAAATTCTCACTGACTCTAAGAGATTTGAAACTCCTATAAACCAACATCTGGCCCAGCCTGAGGGAGTAGAACAGGCAATAGTTTCAGAAGAGAAATATGCCAAGTAAGGATATCGATCCCTACTCTTTATCGAGTATGAAAATCCCCAAACACGATGCAAGAATGAAACCAATTTGAAGCTCATCTCAAAACAAAATGGCTGAGATCCAAACTCTGCAAGGATGATGTGTTGGGGTATTGTCTGTTTGCATCTAATGATGTAGCGGAGAAGAGGAATTTGGACTCTCTCAACTAAAGCCCAATATGACTCAAGTAAAGGCGGTCTCAAAATCTCTGAGCCATATATAATAATGGGACGGATCAAGGTATCCATGAGGCTCATCTTGGATGAGATGTCCTAGAAGTGATGTCTAAATCATTGTCTCTTGAGAAGGGCTAAGGATCCATATCCTTTGTTGATTTGAGGTTGAAGTGTTGGTCCTAAAGTGAAGCGAAGAACTGAAAAATTCACCCCCAAGTAAGTATACATGCTAGTGACATCAACCTCCTCCCCTTTGAATATGAAGTGAAGTTTTGAAGTTTTATTCACCCCATTAAAGATCATAACCTTAGTTTTACCCAGATTGACCATCAACTATCGTATATCATGAAACAGAGCTAAGGCATCCAACTGCCCCTATAATCCTTTTAGGGATGAGGAGAGGAGGACCACATCGTCAACAAAGAGTATAATAGATATCAGAACCTAGTGAAGAAGGAAACCATCAGTGTCCTAGATATGATAGTGTATAAATGCCTCCAACCGATCAATGTAAATCCCAAATAGGGTAGAGGACAATGGACAACCCTGTTTAGTCCCAATAGTGCTTCATATGAAATCATACATCCCATGAGTTGTGCAAAGATGACCAAGGAAAAACTCATATAGGCACATAATAGTTGTCAATAGGGTCGCAAAGATGCCAATATCCCTGAGCCTATGGAGTAAGGCTTCCCTTGGAACAAAGTCAAAAGCTTTTTGAAAATATAGCAAACAACAAAGTTACTTTGAAGGACATCATTTTCAAAAGACATAAGGAAGTGCTTAAGGAAGACATCTCAAAGGAATACTACTAAAATTATTCATATCTATGTATATCATTGAAGGCTCTTGGTTACTCATCTTCTTTTTGAAGAAGATTGTCTTCTTTTCAATCTATATTTAATTGAATCTCTTTTATCATCACTCATTTTGGAAGAAGACATCACTTAAGGAACATCACGATTCTTGGTAACATCATCTAAACTCTTAAAGCATCATCATTCTTCTTTGGAGCAATTTGAAGATATTATTGCGCCAGCCATCCTAGAAGTCATTATTCTAGGACATCTTTGAAGTCTCATGGAAATCTTAGAAGCACAAGATATTTGAAGACATAAGCATCAAGTAGGACACTCTTTTAACAAGTAAGTATTATGTTATTCTATATGTCTCAAACTTGAAATCAAATGACTTCATTTTTTAAGGAAAGAAACAAACTTGATGGGTCATCAAACTTTCAAGCATGGAAGAAGAGAATAGATTTGGTGCTCATAGAAAATGAAGTCATGGACTACATTCTAGGCAAAGTTATAGAGAGAGAAAAGGATAAGACTCAATAATTGGCCAATTACACTAAATGATAAGTTAAGGTGCAATGGATTCTCATTGAATGATCCATCAAAGATCGTCTTATTCCCTTTGTTGTAGATTTGGGCACATCTAAGGCAATCTATGACAAGTTGGTAAAACAATATTTAGTGAGTGCCATATGTTAAAAAATATCTTTGAGGAATTGACTTTACAAAACAAGGTTATTGAAAGATTAATATATGGCCGCATATCTTATAAATATCTCACAATTAAAAGTTCAACTACAAGGGCTTGGAAAAGTTATTTCCAATTTTGAATTAACTACTTGTGTACTCAATTATTTACCTTGAAAGTGGAGTAGTTTTGTGACAAGCATATATTCAAGTAAGGACACTCCAAACTTCGATGATTTGTGGGCTTTGTGTATTCTAGAAGAGACAAGGTTAAAAACCGAAGATGACACCGAACCCAATGAAAAGTGTCCAGTTTTTATTTCTAGATCAAAGAAGAAGAATGGAAAGCCAGGAAGGTTTGAACCTAGTCGAAAGTACAACAATAACAACAAGAACCAGCCATGTGGAAGACAAGATATGTCTAAAGTACAATGCTTTGGGTGAAATGAATATGGATATTTTAAAAGATATTGTCCAAGGATCCTCAAAATAGTAAGAGCAATAAGAGGAAGGAAAGGAGTGGAGCTCACATTATTGAAGAAAACAAAGAACTCGAAAATAAGCCAAAGAACGAAGATTATAAGGATCTTTATTATTGAAGAACTCCATCACTACCAGGATTACTAGCAATTTGTTTTCTCTTTTATTAGAAGATGGCAGTTAGAGTAGCATATGCAGTTAAATTTATAGAAGAATCTTGGATTTTGAAAATTATGGAATCATGGAAAGAAGCATACAAAATTGGAAGGACTAGAGTCTGCATAATCAATTGCATCTTATTGGGAGCAATCATCTAGAAATTCAAGGATTTGGATCATCTAGCACTCCACAATTCATGCAACTACTACTTGGCATCATGTTGTTATAGAAGCAATCATTTAGTAGAAAGATATCAAAAGAATCGTTGACGGTAATCATTATAAGAGAGTTCTTCAGCATATGGAAGAATCATTGTAACATGGCAAGAGTATATTCCACTAGAAGATTATGGAAGCAACATCAAAATCAATCTAAAGGATTGAGAGTATAAAGACAGACGAGAATAACATGAAGGAATAATTGGATCATTTCTCATGGTAGAGAAGGAATATTATCTTAGACATTATCCTCAAACAAACAAGCAGTTTATTCAAAAGGATGTTAACTAGATGGCAGTATGAAGGAAAGAGGTATGCATATCTTTAGAAAAGAAGCTCTTCATTAGAAAGTAGATTCATGTCTTTAGAAAAATATTGTAGGAAGATCTAGCTATAGAAATACACTTGGAAGCATGAGCGTGATATGTCTTGGTTAGATTGGAAAAGTCGAGACTCTTTCATATGCATGACAGATGGGTGGAACACGTGTTGATAGTGATCAACATCCGATATGGTCTCTTGAAGAATGTAAGAAAGATAACAATGATAATTTCAAAGGGAGTTGTAAATACCCTAATGGATATGATATTGAATCTTGTTGATTATTTCAATAACACATTGATTGATGATTGAAAGTCAAATAACTTGAAGAAGAATTCTAGTGCAATATGAAGATAAACCATGCAAATGGATGCTGGCCTCAAATGCGGTAAACAACAAAATTTGACATCTTAAAAAGAGGTTATCATGATTTGGTAACTCTAATATTGATGATTTATTTGAGATATGATTTCACTACCTGGAAGACCATACTACAGAAGTATAGACTAGAAATATAACAATTGAGATAATATGATGTATCTATAACTGTTTGGTTTAACTTAATTCAAAGAGTACATGGATTAAGTTGATAGCACTAGTAATGGCTTAGAAGAATATATGGCATAAATTTGTACACCATAAAGGCATAAAAGGTTTATAGTCATGAGATAGTTTGTTGTTTATGATGAATTTGATGTAGATATAGAAGAAGTTCACTTTCCTAGTAGAATAGAAAGAGCACCTACAATTAAGCTCTACATTGATTGGTTTGACAAGAATAGTTTTCATGATGAAGATACTACAAATGATGGTTGAAGAAAGTTGATAGAAAAGGTTGATGATAAGAACCCTCTCATGATGATAGATTGAGAAAGAAATTGGCTCCATAACATAAAGGAAGGTCAAAGCTCATATATGATATGATGATGTGAGATAGGAGCCCTTACAATTAATAATAAGATCTTCATGGAAGAACAAGTAGCTAATTAATGAGAAAAAATGAAGCTTATGGTTGTGTCTCACTAGTGGAGAGGGAGGAAGGATCTACTCCTTGTTTAAGAGGGAATGATCATTACCTCCCTAATTGAGAGGGAGTGATGAGGGACTTCGTATTCTCCATGTGTCAAGCACTAGGCCAGGACTAGCAATCGTAATTCTAGTTAAGTCACTGGTAGGGAGAATGGAGGATTAGATAAGAAATTAGGATCAATAATCCTTGAGGATTTGGAATCCAAAATAGGCAGTAGTACCATGCACTATTACTCTTTGAGGATATGACAGGGTATCTAAGATAAGATTAGTTGAAGAGGACTGATATTCTTTGAGGATTGGGAATCCAAGATAAGAATAGTCCTGGAAGGACATACCTAGTGAACATCCAGATGGGGTATGTTCCTTGAGAGGTGGTTGTGGTGGTGTCAATATGTATGCCTTCCAGCATTGTGCTCTAATCTAGTGGAGATTTATAGCTTGTTAGTCAAGTCCTTGCTATATTCCAATTTAACAATGTTGGTTGTGATGTTGATGCTTGATGATGGCTTATCAATCTGACTCTTCTTATGAGAATATTTCGATTTGAGGATTGTCTCCTTGTATCCTATTGTGTAATTATGAATACCTCCCTAGTTAAGAAGGAGCATTGGAAAATGTAGCTAGGTTTAGTCTTCGTAATTATCATTGTACCTATGTCATTATATATTTCATTTAAAAATCAAAAGAAGGAAAACAAATTTTATTTTTCAAACATGATTTTCATACTCAAGTAAAATTGTTATTTAGTTCAAGCATGTTTTTCATGCTTCTAGGGCTTATTGAGTCAAAATAATATTTTTCATGAGTCAAATGATTTCACTTGGGTCAAATCCTAATTGGAATTTTGAAAGAAAGATGAAAACTAATTTTATTTGTCTCAAATTAGTCAATTTTTCCCCACAAGATCAAGTTGGCCTTTCCTAGACAAGTCGGCCCTAGAATGGATCCATTCGACCTCTTGTATGTGTGTATATATATAGTTCATTTTGACCTCATTTGAAGACCACCAAGCAAGTTTGATTTATGTGCCAAGAAAAGAGAGAAAACCCAACAAAGAAGTCAAGGAAAAGAGCAAACGTTAAAAGAGAGAGAGCGAAGCTCAAAGGAGGAAGAATTCTACCACACAAGTGAAAATTCTACCCTATGTTCTATCACACATGCAAGATTTTAGGTTGCTATAGGGGCCAGAAGTTTTAGATGTTACTGTAGGTCTGAAAATTAAAGTTTGACCAAGGTTTGACTATCTTTGATTTGGTTACATTTGACTTGATAAAAAAAAAGGATTGAAGGAGGGCTAACTTGGGTCTTGTGGGAGGTCTTGGTCTTGGATTTATCACATTTATTTGTTTTTATAAGAAGAGAAGCATTATTTGGGTTTCCCCCCTTGTGGGGTTTTTCCCTGGCCTGGAGCTTATATCTTGTGTTCATTGTCTTCTCGTGATCTTCATGTTTATGTTTTGATAATTGTTTGATGAAGAGAACATAATTCTACCCTATGTTCTATCACACATGCAAGATTTTAGGTTGCTATAGGGGCCAGAAGTTTTAGATGTTACTGTAGGTCTGAAAATTAAAGTTTGACCAAGGTTTGACTATCTTTGATTTGGTTACATTTGACTTGATAAAAAAAAAGGATTGAAGGAGGGCTAACTTGGGTCTTGTGGGAGGTCTTGGTCTTGGATTTATCACATTTATTTGTTTTTATAAGAAGAGAAGCATTATTTGGGTTTCCCCCCTTGTGGGGTTTTTCCCTGGCCTGGAGCTTATATCTTGTGTTCATTGTCTTCTCGTGATCTTCATGTTTATGTTTTGATAATTGTTTGATGAAGAGAACATAATCTACCCTATGTTCTATCACACATGCAAGATTTTAGGTTGCTATAGGGGCCAGAAGTTTTAGATGTTACTGTAGGTCTGAAAATTAAAGTTTGACCAAGGTTTGACTATCTTTGATTTGGTTACATTTGACTTGATAAAAAAAAAGGATTGAAGGAGGGCTAACTTGGGTCTTGTGGGAGGTCTTGGTCTTGGATTTATCACATTTATTTGTTTTTATAAGAAGAGAAGCATTATTTGGGTTTCCCCCCTTGTGGGGTTTTTCCCTGGCCTGGAGCTTATATCTTGTGTTCATTGTCTTCTCGTGATCTTCATGTTTATGTTTTGATAATTGTTTGATGAAGAGAACATAATAAAATTAATAAGAACCTAACATACATTCACATACAATCAAGTAAGAGAAATCAATCATAATTGGTTGCCCTATTGATTTCTCAACACTTGCTTCCACACACACGTAGAACTCCTATGCATGCAAGGAGGAGTTACCCCATGGTTCCATTAGAGGAGCCCACAACAAACATCCTTAGAGATATGTCGCAAGAATTATCAAACATTAAATCTATGGTAAAGACTAAGTTGGAAGTGAGGGGATATGAATGTGGTATTGTTTCCCCCATATCATTAATGCCACATCAATCATATCATATACATCACATGATGTAGAGGATATTGGAAACCATGGCCTATAAATCCTATGGATTGAAGAGACTAGAGCATCTACTCATCACTATAAGGTATTAATACTAATGACTTGGCCTTAGCCTCCTGCATGGAGTTTGAAGTTTTGTTATGCAATTTTTTTGGCACGTTCGCAAAAAACTAGAGAAAGGTTTTATGGAGAAAAACATATGGATCTTACCCTAATGATTAGTTCCACTATAGTTGAACATTGGAGTCAAGGGAATCCTTCCCTAGAAGGAGAAATGAGACCCGAGATATACAAATGTATGGAAAAATTGGTCAAACCAATAATCATGAATTTAGGTACCAAGACTAAGCGTAATGAGTTGGGATTGGAGGAATGAGAAACCATTGACAAATATCCTAGTGGAAATATGAATGAGAATTTTCTTAAGGAATGGAAAAAATGAAAATTTTGAATCTATAGTTGAATACCCTCCCTACATTCTGACTATAGCAAAAGGATGGTTTGTTTAAGTTTTTAAAATGGTGGTTTTGGTTAACAATATCTTCCATAATACATGAAACTAGGGTTCTCAAAATTTATTATGAAAAAATGGCATATGGATTCGATGTTATAACAACTCATATTGATGTCCTTCTAGTCTAGGTTTCATTCTAGGTATTTGACATGTTCCATGGCCTAAGGATGTGTTCGAAGCAATATGCAATGCCCTTAGCTCATTATATGAAACTAACTACTCCTTCTAAGATACTAGATATTATGGTATGGAAAGAATTCTAATGGGCCTAGAGATAAACGGGTGTTTGGTGAAGGAAATGGCCATTATGCGTAACAAACCTTTACTAGCTCGCTCTAGGCTATGAAAGATTTCCCTTTAGATTTGGATTCTTCCATTGCTACGGGCATTAAGGAATGAATTTTTTTACTACTACCCTCGTCACATGAAGGCATGTATATAGAAAAGCTAGCCAAAAGTGCAGGGGTGGAACTTGTGGAAGCCCCTGCCATTCAAAGAGGACTTAAGGGAACTGAGGGCAATACAGTTAGCAAGAATCCTCTAATTATCGCACCAGAATCAAAAGAGTATCATATGGCCTCAAATACTCGCAAGGATTAGAGTTGAGATGTAGCTAGTGACAACAAAGTTTGCAAGTTGTCTCTAGGTAATTCACCTCATATACCTTCCCCTTGCAAAGCAAAATCCACTAAAGTTTTTGTTTTTCGATCTTAGGAGCTATAGGTATTAGCTTAAGGGTTGAAATATATCAATGAATTCTTACCTAGCCTATCAGGCATCAAATTTCCTTCCTCCTCAAGTCTCATTCATTTACTTTTGATTGAGAGTGATATAGCAAAAGACAATGTCTAAGTAGGGACACATGCATCCCCTAGGTAGGGAACATAGGCATGGGCATGTTGTTCATATAATGGTCCCCTAGAATCCTCTAAATACAACATAAGACCTATGGGTAATGGGACTCTTGACTTCCCTAGGAAAGTGGTAGGAGAGTTAAGGTTTCTTGATGAGAAAGGTAAAAAACCTAACTAGAGAGGGAGAAAGTCTTACTTGTCCATGACACAAAACCAAGCATCCTAAAATATTAGAGATGGAAAGTAGCTTTGAGTGATAGAGGCCCTTAGAGAAAATACCCCTTGTGAGGGTGTTAGGATATTCCGACACATAGGAAATAGTTAAGTATAACTTGGTCTAGTGTAGAGTTAGGTAAAGTGTGTTTCTTTACTATGTACTTTTGTAACTTACAATCCGACGGTCACGATATGT
>APFE031424123.1:2063-29301 GCA_000404065.3 Pinus taeda | reverse complement strand
TGCACCTGTTTACTATTAATATGGTTGATAATGTTCTAATGCACTCATTAAGGATCAACTAACTGAATCATAAGAAGTTGTGGAAGTAGCATATATGAATCTGAATATGGAAATGAAAAATCTTTATTGATGTGATAATACTAATTCACCCCCCCTCTCAGTATTATTTCCAACATCCAAGGTGTAGGGTAGCCAACTGAATCTTGCTCTTGTCTGAGTCAATACTCTACACTCTGCAATAAACATCAATTTTTCTGATCCAATTTTCCATCTTTTCTGCATTCAACTCTCCATCATATATTGGTCAATCAAATTTAACATCTAGTTTAATCAAAGATACCTTGTTTTTATGTTCAGGGTTGTTAGGAGGTATGAGAAATCTTTTTTCATTCCCTTTTCCTTTTGAGTGGTCATGGAGGAGAGATTCTCCTTCCCCTTTATGTTGTTTGGAGCCTGATCATTCCTCATCTTTATATTTTCTAAAGTCCCTATACATTTCCTCTACCATGGACCTCATGGTCAGGAAACTATCTATAAGTTAAGGGTCTGGGCCCAAGGGACTTTCCTCCGACATTTTCTTCTGAGGATAGACTCTTCCAATTTCTGGGTTTGTTTCGACCAACTTTCCTTCTCCTAATTTGAGCTCTGATCTAGTTAGCATTCAACAGCTAAATCCAACACAAGCTTTTATAACCTTAACATCCTATGCCACTTGATCTGAAATCACCCTTAGATGACCTTAGGAAATTAATGAAGGTATTATAGACTCATGTGTTGGGGTGTGCCTATGTTATTTTAAGTAACGGATCAATAAGATTGCGAAATACACAGACATTGGAAACAATAAGAGAACACAATAAGCGAACACATAAAAAAACAAATTTAAAAGGAGTTCACCCAATCCCCCTGGGCTACGTCTCCTAGTCCAACCTTTAGTGGCGTCCTTTCTATTGTGTCTTAAAGCAGAGTTTTTACACAAGGAGCTCCATTTGAGTCTTGCTTAATAGATCATGATCAATAGGATGGTACTTGGATTCCCCAAGTCCTTAGAGTGCACAAACTCCCTGAATCTTGACCTCAACTGGTCTCTGTGGTATGAGTCCAATTTGGCACTCAATACTTGACAGTATACATAGAGGAGTTGCTTGAACCTCTCAAACCAAATCTGGAGTTCATAGACTCTCAAACTCTCTCTCCATCTCTGTTTGCTCGATGCTGACTCACTTTGATGGTCAACTTGGCTTCTCTGTTCTCTGTAATTTGCCTCTTTCTCTCTATGTCTCTCAACTTTTTGCTCCCTTGTTCTCTTTGTTTGTTCGTGGCTTAAAGCCAATTCATCCCCTAACTATTCATTTCTGCTTCCCAGGTCAGATCAATTACCCCTGTCTGCTAGAATTCCCCTACTCTGTGTCATCATCGTTGTGTAATGTTTCGCAGAGAGGTGGCCACTTGTCTCCTCACAAACTGAGTTTCAGTTCTCTCTGAACGATCGTTATTTCCGTTATTTCCAAGATGCCTGCGCAACATATCCTTTTGTCAACTCATTGGTCAAACCGGACCTCAAATCTTATGCGCCTCAGTCTATTTCCCCGTCAAATATGGTCATCCATCAGGTTGATTCTCCATTGTTGATATAGAGCCTCCAGATCCTATGGTCCCCATCTATATCGCGTGGGTAAGTTGCTCACCCATTACTCACGCGATGTAAGTAGTTTTCTCTCTTATCCCCCAGACACGCGTCACCCAATGTATGGCATCGCGCTGACCTTGGCCAAACCCGCTTACCACTTGAAATGCACGCGACATACTGTTGCTTTTTGGTGTGGGACACACCTCTTGTTGGTTTGGCACTTTCCACATGGTTTTCTTGTTTTCCCCATTACTCAGCACTTGCGGCTTTCCTTCTCTGAGGGGTTTGCCCTGCGATATGCGATTAGCACTTTTTGTTAATCACATATTAGAAACTACCTTTGTTTCTGGATTTGGACTTCCGATTGCCACTTTTGCACCAATGCACGGTCTCCATGGGCCAACGGTCAGCGTGCTTTGATCGAGGGTCCTTGTTGTTCCATGTTGTCCATAAATTGCCATTATCCAGAGGTTATTTCTAATAAGCTAGTCATTCATAAGATTTTGAAGCTTTCCATAAGTTTTGAAATGATCATGGAAATGTTCTAAGGATCCAATTTGGATCACATATATACTTCAACAAAGTTTTGGGTGAGTCTAGAGAAATGCCTAGAGTTAAAGCTCATTTTCTAGATTCTTGGGTATAACTTTGTACACTTTGGCCCTTTAATTGGTGAATAGTTTGCCAACTCATCATTGCTTGCTGCATATAAGCTAGTGGATAGAATTTTTTTTTAATGCCAGAAACAAATTCATTCTAGATAGAAAGAATTTTACCATGCTTCTTCAGATCAGCTTGTGTCTTTCCTTCCCACCACACTAGTGCAGTTCCTCCAAGGTAAAGGCTAGCGAACTGAATATTTATCCTTTCTGAATCAATGTTCTACACCCTGAAATATACACCAAACTATCTAAACCAGTTATCTAGCTTTTCTTCATTTAAATCTCCATCATAGATTGGCAAATCAAACTTTACATCTAATTTAATCAAAGATGTTTTCTTATTTTTCTTTTCAGGGCTAGGAGATAAGGGTGATGGAGGTGATGGTGGAGGAGATGATGGAGGAGGCTTTTCCCCTTTCCCTTTGCCATCTAGGGAGGCGTCTAGAGAAGGTTCCTCAACTCCTTTGTCTTGTTTGGGTGTCGAAGTGCTTTCACCTTGACCCTTCTTAAATTCCTGATACATCTCTTCCACCATGGCCCTCATGGCCTTAAAACTATCCATGAATTGAGATTCTAATTCCAATGGGACTTGTTCTACCATTTTCCTCCTAGGATAGACTCTTCCAATTTCTGGATTATCATCAACAAGTTCTCCTTCTCCTAGTTTGAGCTTTGACGTAGTTAGCATTCAACAATCCATCACAAGCTTTTCCAACCTTAGCAAACCTAAAGCTCTGATACCGCTTGATCTGAAAATGAAGATCTTAGATTACTTTTAAGGTATTACAAACTCATGTGCATGGATTTTCCTATATCACTTGGTGCAACGGATCAAAAAAATTGTGAATAATATAGACAATGAAGCAGTTAAAGAAACATAAAAAACACACGCACATAACACAACAAGATAATCAATGAGTTCACCCAAAACTCCTGGGCTACATCCCCTAGTCTAGCCTTCAGTGGTCACCTCTCTATTATGTCTTTAAGAGTAGAGTTTTACAAAAGTGATCTCAATTTGAGTCTTGCTATCGCACAGATCATCACGACAACGCTCAGATCGGGGGTTGTCACTCTGATCCCTGATCTCTCCGTTTAAGCCTGTCTCCCGCGGCTAAGGGGGGTAGACCCTATGGGAAAATGATTGACCAACTGTGAAACAGTTGGGTTGGGAGACACGAGGAAACAAGCACTCAATTGATTTGATTAAGATAATGGACCAGTGCCTGATTAAACGATCATTTATCAAACGCTGTGAAGATATGAACTCATTAACAATCGTTTTACCCTCAAACAACAAAGATTAACTTTTACCACATGCGAGATAATCATTAAATGCTTAATGGTTTAAAGATACTCTAGCAATTTAAAATTTCGAAAGATAAAGTGCTTTAAATAATCACATGAGATGCTAGCCAGAGATTACATTCATATAGTTAATCTTCGAATGAGATGTTAAAAATGATAAACATTAATTCCCACATCAACATTTTGGCCTCAGCAGAAAATATGGAAACTAAGTAATTCCCGAGGCAAGGAAAAAAATTTCCCAAAATATTTTTATATTTTCTAGAAAAGATTTAAAACCAAAAATTTAAAACTAAATGAAAAAAAAGAAAAAAGAAAAAAAATCTAAATCTATTTTTAAATGAAAAGAAGTTTCTTTTTTGTATTTATATATATATATATATATATATATATATATATATATATATATATATATTATGATTTTAAGATTTTAAAATTTTATGATTTTTTAATTTTTTAAACTTAAAAGAAAAGTCTAAAAAAAATCTAATCTAAATCTAACTTTAAACTAAAACTATAAAGATCAAAATTAAAATCTAAAATCTAAAGCTAAAACCCTAGAAAGCCTTATATATATATATATATATATATATATATATATATATATATATATATATATATATATATATATTCAAAACTTCACATTAAAATCTAATTATAAACTTAACAAAAACGTAAATCCAAAAATTAACCTACGCTAACTATGGAAACAACGTGTTTAAACTAAAACTATATACTAAACAAATAAAGATTTGATCTATAGGCAATTTTTTTTTTTCATACTAAACTGAAATGGAAAATAAACAAAATGTGAGCTGCCCTAACCATGAAACAATTCACGTGGGCTATTGTTTGCGTGATTTTAATATCTTTCAGACAAAGTCGTAGAACAAAAGGAAATTTGATGAAAATCTTACCAGACGCTCTAAAAAAAAAAACGTTGATCCTAAACAAAATAAACGACTTTCTTCCTACGCATACCCTTCACGTATTACCTGGCCCGTAAATGAAATGCGATTTTCTTACTGCGTGTTTCTAGGTTTTGCGAATGCAGGTGCTATGAGGACGCAACACGGAGGTAAGCAAGTCTGGTAGATTCGATGAGGAGTTAAACAACACGTTCCAGACATGAAGTTCAATGGATTTGCTGAGGAATAGGGAGGTTTATGTAGCTGCAAGGAAGGGAGATGAGGTCGACGGAAATCTGGATGGCGGTGCTTTGAAAATGCGGGAATGGTTGCAAAGGATCGATGGAGATGCGCAGGTCCAAGAGGAAGCGACCTAAAAGAGAGGAGGCCCACGCAGGTTGTAAATTGACAGTGAGAGACATCAAGCTAACGCAGAAAAGGGTTGGGTAGATTTGGAAAGAATAACAGCGTGCAGAGAAAATATTGCGAGTTTGATGGAAAAGAGTAGATGTATGGTCTAGCAGTGAGAACTGCATAGATAGACAGAGTGAACGATTTATTTCCTGCAACTCTGGCAGCTAAGGATAGCCTGGGGATTAAGAAAAATGACTTTGTAATCATAGGAAAAAAAATTTCAAACCCCAGAAGCTGATTATAAGTGAAACCGATGCCAAAAAATAATTTTCGAGATCTGAAAGCAACAAATTTTAAAAAAACCCTTGAACAGCCAAAACAGGGACCCTGCAAAATTTTTATTTTTCACCAGATTTTATCTTAGACCTGCAACCTGCAAATGGAAAACAAAACCCGGAAAATATATGCGAAAAATTAAAAGTAAAAACCCTACAAACTGGTCCAAAATTACAAAATATAGCTCTACAACAGCCATATTTGTTAGTTATCATCAAATATATTTTCAGAATTTCAGATTTGCTATGAAATTCTTTAGAAAATCTCTCATGCAACTCATAAAATAAACCAAATGATTAACCCAGGATCAAAACTAGCTGGGCTCTGCAAGAAATGCTTGCGGGAGTTGGCTGGTTCAGCCGAGAACTTCCCCAAACACCCACTAATCTTCTTCAATAAGAGTTTCCTGCACAACTCACTTTAACCATCAATAAAGAGAGGAAAAATAGTACTAGATATCCAATGCAATAGAGATACCTGCCATTACTTTAGAAACCCTAATACCATTCAAACCCTAGCAAGTGAACAAGATACCTATGCTCAACAATACTCTTCAATAAGCTATTACTAATGGATGAAAATTAAAATATGAAGAAAACAAAATAGCTCACAGCACTTCAAGAGAGTAACAACAGCAAGATTTCGACCCCAAAGTCTTTCTTTATTAGCACCAGAAAATGTTTACAAGAGAGCTTCTTCAGCAAAAGACTCACAGATCCTATATCTCAAATGACCCCTAGCACCCTATTTAAAGGAAAAATTTCCAATGGCTAGTTTGAGTGATCCACGTCAAAATGATCTCAACCGTGGATGAGGATCAAGATATCTCTTGATCTCATCCGTCAAATTTTTAATGCATTAAAAAATTGAAATTCTCAAAATATTATTATTTATTATTTTTAGGTTTTTACTTTATTTTATTATTTTATTATTTTTATTTAAATTTTTATTTATTTTTTTAATTTATTTTATAAATTTATTATTATTCTTTTTAATTTTTGTTTTTCAGTTATTTTTTTAATTTTTTTTTTAATTAATTTATTTATTTTTAAATGGATCCTCGAACCTAGCCTTTGAAAAATCACCTAGGACCTAGGACTTATGAGGGGATTAAAACATTTTCTAACCCTCAAGACACTTTACATCATGACTTTTACAACTTTACATCTCAAGGGGGAGAACCCATTTGACATAGACCCTCATAAACCATCCAATTCTGCAACACAACTATAATATAGTAGATTAACACACTAGGATTCTCCTAAGACTCTAATGACAAAATTCATTCCGGCTTTGGGGTCAGGTTGAAGGAAGACTCTGCCGATCATGGATCAGTGAGACAAAAAACCTTCCGAAACATAGATTATCACTAGAAAATTAGGTCCACCTAGGGAATTTACATACATGACTCAACTCTACTAGGATTATTTACAATTCAACATGTAGACTGGGTTTACAACTTAATATGATCAAGTCGACGATGACTGTCGAATGGCATGAACATGTTGATCAAGCGCTATCCCTTTTTGCGAAGAAAAGGGGGTGTACTGCTATGGGTAGTTGACACGTAGTGGTCAACAAGTCTCAACACAACAGATACAAAACAACAAGAGTTTAATTGAATCCCTCAAGTCTCTCTGAGTACACAAACTCTCCCTCTCTCTCTCTCTCTCTATTTTCTCTCTATCTTAGCACTGCTTTTTCCCTATCTCTGTCATTTTGTGGCTTTTAAGTCAATCAATGTTGGTCTATTTGTTTTCTCTTTTAGGCTCTCTCACTTCCCACCTCTATCTGTTCAAACCCCCTCTGAGCATTAACCAATCATGGTGTAACGTCTTCAAGGATGGTGGCCACCTGTTTTGTAACGGAAGGGACCATTAGGGCATAAGAAATCCCAAAACAATTGTTCTCTATTTACACAGAGAAATACATAGAAACATTGTCAAAATCCACCCAAACGCTTTTTATCGAACCTAAAATATTATCAATTCCGCCCTATAATCCTTTTGGATCCATCTTCGAGCACTATTGCAAGTGGTCGTTGATCCAACAGTTGCTATTGATTTTAGGTGGCTTATGCGCCCAGAGATTACCTGCCCAAAATGGTGGTTTTCTCTCTATGGCACATAGCCACATGTTGGCCAGTTTATGGGCTCAGGCAGAGCCCGGCCAATACCACTTACCGCCTAAGGCCCGCCTAAAATCCCCCTCATTACGAAACTCAAAATATATGTCATTGCATGTATAAACCCTTTCGGGTCCGTTTTATCGACCAATTCACATTTCCTTTTATTTTCGTTTATTTAATGAAAATGAAAATTTACATAGAAAAACTCATTTTTATAGAATTCAAAATATATTAAATTTCATCCATAACCCAATTACATCTGGCTATCACAAGTTGCATTTGTATTGGCCTCGCTCCTCTATATTGTGCCAATTTGATATTGTGATATCGCAATTGCATATCGCATAGTCCTTGAGCCTTTTGTAAGTGCTCCCTTGTATTTTGCCGATGCGATATTTTGAGTTAACTTGGGCTGTCAATCTGCGTGCTTGATCAAAGGTCCTCATGGACTCGCACTGATCGCTATCGCAACTTTCATATGGTAACCTCCGATAGCCTCCACTTTCCATCTCCGATTGTGACATGCCAATTGGACCTGGACCGTTGATCGGCCAGATCTGACGGCTCTTGTACATCATTTTTCAAGCCTCTAATAGCTTTGTTTTTCACTGCTTCTTCATGTTGTTTAGGCCTGATAGTGTAATCCACCATTTTTCAAAGTTGATCCTTTGCCATAGTTTTTTATTTTTGAAGGCTTAGAGGGTTTTTAGGATCCATTTTGGATCAACTAAAAATAGCATTGCTATAAATAGAATTTCAGAATGGATTCCAATTTTAGTTAGTCCCTGAACTAAAATTGAGAAGTAAAATTCGAATTTGATCTTAGGAGATGTTTGTAAAATAATTAATTAATTCATCTTGAGTTAATTAGTTCTAGGAAATCAAACATGAAGTCTATGTGAAGATATGCAATAAGTTCTCCATTGATTTAGGAATTTATCCATCAGTTAAAGAGATAAGGATGAGTTGTAATTAGTTAGCTCAATTAATTGAGTTAAGTCCAATTAGATCAGTTCAAATAGTTTGTTTAACTAATTGTGAGTTCAGTTAGTTAATGCATGCATGCATGTAACTTCTACACTTCAGATAACTGAATATTCTCTCACAAATAACTCATGCATGTTAGCTCAGTTAGAGACCCAATTGAGATCATAGGAAGGGACAATTTACTATCAGTTAGAGGATTTTTCTATATAGGAAACTCATCCGCATAGAAGAAATTATCTCCTTCAGGTTTGTGCAGTAATTTCTAAGCCAAGTGAGTAGTGTGAGGTGGTAATTCACACATGTGGAAGCACTAGACCCCAGGAAAAATTGCACAAGGAAATAGGAGGCTTGGAGGGAAGAGGAGAAGGTTGTGAGAGCCTTTGAATCTCTATGAGCAACATTGTTTGATTGTAGAGAGAGCAAGATATCTTGAGAGCTGATTATTTTTGTAACTTGAACAAGATTTTCACTTGTATGATAATACAGAGATTGGGGTTTTAGGCTGAGGCTTTCCCCGGGTTATTTCTTCTGTGTTATGTGTGATTGATTTCTCATTATCAGTTATATGTGTTCTCATTGATCTTACTCAATTTGATTAAGCTTTCGCAAATTTTGTTGTTGAAGTAGATCTTGTATTTTTCTTTACTCTATTGCATAATATGCTAATCTACAGTGGGAATTTCTACATGGTATTAGAGAAAAGGTGATCAAGTCAAAGAACTATATAAAATAAGGGAGAAGTTAGAATATTGAGGTTCCTGAATATATAAATTGAGTTCTTATCACATCTCAATTTCACCAATGATGTTAAGCGATTTAAGTCTCGAGTATGCCCTTGATGGCAGCTCGAATTATATAGCCTGGAAGGATCGCATGAAAGTAGTATTAGAGGATATCAGTCTAAAGGACTTCATTGATCAAGAAGTCCCCAAGCCAACTAATGCTACTCAACTGGCGGAATGGAAGAAATGTGTGGCTAGAGCAAGGATAATCCTTCTAGATGGAGTTTGAGACCACATAGTCTCGAGTCTCCATGGGAAGGAAACACCATTTTCGATGTGGAAAACATTGAAATATCTATATCAGAATAAAAACGATTAGACGAAGCTGGCACTGAAAGACAATCTTTGGAAAATCAAGTGTGAAAAGGGAGACATGATATTTACATATCTAAACAAGCTCACCACCTACAGGGATGAGCTTGGAAGTGTAAGGATGATGACCGTTGATGATCAGATGGTGATTCTTACACTCCTCAGTCTTCCTAAGAGTTGGCATAGCTACCAAGACTCGGTAAACGGAAGAGAGAAACTGATAGATTGGGAATGACTTTGGTCAGATATGATGCAGGAGGAGATATGGAGAAGCACCAGAGATGGATCTTCTTCATCCAAGGAAGATGAAGAAAATTGTGCCTTAGTGAGTATGGCAAAGAAAGGGAAGCAGAAGGATTCTCATCCCAAGTCTAGTTCTTTCCATGGTGGGAAGAAGTTTGAAAAATTGAAAGTGTGATGCTTTCGTTGTCATGAAGTGGACCATTTCACTACAAATTGTCCACTGAGGAAATCGAAGAAGGGATTCGTGGAAGGATCAAAAGGTGAGGCACTGGCCTCATAGTTTGAGTTGGATTTCACACTTTTTGCATGCATGGTTTCATCCATGGTGGGAAGGGGTTGGCTTCTTGACAGTGGAGCTGCTTTCCACATGATTGGCAACAAGAGTGTGTTCAGTACCTTGGAGGAGAAATATCTCCATATACTCATAGCGATGGGTAATGATGAAAAGTATAGTGTCTCAGGTATAGGCACAATTGTTTTTGAGAGGGAGCATGGAGCTCTCATTACCTTTATCGATGTCAAGTGTGTACCAGGATTGAAGAAAAATTTGGCGTCCATCGCCATGATGGAAGACAAGGGCTATGATGTAGTCTTCAGTAAGGAAACGGTTTTCCTTCAACACATCACCATGAGACAAGTGAAGCAAATCAGTTCACGAGTGAAGAACCTGTATGCTCTTGAGGTTCAAGATGCATGCAAAGCCTTGAGGAGCAAGGCGACTGATGGAGACTTTGTGGTTGAGAGACAGAATAGATTACCTCTCAACATGCAATGCCAGAAGAAGTGCCATACAATTGTGGAGGAGCCACAATTGGTGAAATAACTTAGGGAGGTTTTGGAGAAACCACAACTAGAGAAGATGAGAGGAGATCGAGTAGAGACATATACTCATGCAGAGACCTCCATTAGGGGGAAATTTCGAGCCAAGTGGGTAGAGGGATAACATGCATCCATACGCCCAAGTGGGAGGTGGGGCGATGTGGAGTGATAGTCCTAAGAAGGCTGAAACAAGGGTAGGATCCTTGAGGTACCCAACCTCTTTGATTAGACTTTTCTACGAGAGCCCCAATGAGGAGTAGCAGGACTGGCTGAGTGGGTAGAGATAGATGCAGATGGATCAGTAGAGAGAGCTATAGTGTAGGAATCCCAAGACAGTGCAAAGCTAGTAGACTGCAATAATGCGAGAGGCATAGGAGCCTTTCACTAGTGCATGATGGCATAGAGAGGTGTACAATGGTGTGATATGCATGGAGTGTTGCAATAGCTTAGAGGTCAGATAGGGAGCACTTTTTAGTGGCAGATGGAACTTTAGCATTAGAGGATGTTTCTAGCCCAATATGGAGGTTAGTTGGGAGATCAGTTACTTACTTCTCAGTAACTAATTTGTAGTGCAGTAGTGGGCAACACGATGCAACATGATGAGAGGAGGTGCAGTTCAGATGCAGTGTTGGGAGATAGGACAAGCAGTAGCACGGATGTAGCAGGAGGAATCATTATGATTCATGCAGTCAGAGATCAAAGTGACAGAGGCTAGAGCAGTCAGATACTAAAGAGCACAGAAGTGCAGATTTTTTCAGTTGACAAAGGCAATAGCAGTCGGGGACATTGATGACAGAGGCATCATTCTAATTCAGGTTGGATATTTTTTTGTTTCTATAGTTGTTCGAGTAGCAACACTTGAGAGAAGTGTTGCATGCAGAACATTCCAAAGGTTTAGGATTGGGTTCGAGTTGAATGCCTTTCTTATTGAGAGGGAGCGTTGAAAATAGAAACAAGAAAGGATAAAAATAGAAGTGATAAAAATAGCATTGCTATAAATAATAGTTCGGGTACCAGTGTTGGACATAGCAACAAGGAATGATAAATGGAAGTGCTAAAAATAACATTGCTATAAATAGCATTTAGGGATGGATTCCAATTTTAGTTAGTCCCTGAACTAAAATTGAGAAGTAAAATTCGAATTTGATCTTAGCAGCTATTTGTAAAATAATTAATTAATTCATCTTGATTTAATTAGTTTTAGGAAATCAAACATGAAGTCTATGTGAAGACATGTAATAGTTTCTCCATTGATTGAGGAATTTATCCATTAGTTAAAGAGATAAGGATGAGTTGTAATTTGAGTTGTAATTAGTTAGCTTAGTTAACTGACTTAAGTCCAGTTAGATTAGTTCAAATAGTTTGTTTAACTAATTATGAGTTCAGTTAGTTAATGCATGCATGCATGTAATTGTTGCGCTTCAGATAACTTAATAGTCTCTCATAAATAACTCATGCATGCCAGTTCAGTCAGAGACCTAGTTGAGATCAAAGGAATGGGTAGTGTACTATCAGTTGGAGGATTTTTCCTATATAGGAAACTCATCCATGCAGAAGGAATTATCTCCTTCGGGTTTGTGCAGTTATTTCTGAGCCAAGTGAGCAGTGTGAGGTGGGAATTCACACATGTGGAAGCACTAGACCCCAGGAAAATCTGCGCAAGGAAATAGGAGGCCTAGAGGGAAAAGGAGAAGGTTGTGAGAGACTTTTATTGTCTATGAGCAATATTGTTTGATTGCAGAGAGAGCGGGATAGCTTGAGAGTTGATTCTTTTTGTAACTTAAACAAGATTTCCACTTGTATGATAATACAGAGATTGGGGTTTTAGGTTGACGATTTCCCCGGGTTATTTCTTCTGTGTTACATGTGATTTATTTCTCATTCTAAGTTCTATGTGTTCTCATTGATCTTGCTCAATTTGATCAAGCTTCCGCAAAGTTTGATGTTTGTTGTATAAGTAGGTCCTATATTTTGCTTTAGTTTATTGCATAATCTATTGATCTACAGTGGGAATTTCTACAAACTGCTCAATGTTGATGCACTGGTCACTCATCACCTGCAGAGTGCGACTCTCCCAAGCATTAAATTCCCTGGTGACTCCATCCTACAAGAGGTAGAGAATCTCCCAAGGGAGCACGACCATATTTAAACCTACCCCTCTTAGGCTACTAACCGTGGGCCTGTTGGCCACATTTTCTATAGTGAGTGACCCATTTGGTAGCAGTACCATGTTGGTCACCCTTGTGCACAGCATCTCCTCTAAGGCTGAAGTGTCGATCATGAGGTTAGTGGACACTATGCCAGCCTATGGAGTGTGAACCTGAAACTCTTGCAGCTCTATTTGGAGAGCCCCCAATACCAATTGCTACTATTCTTTGAACTCTTGGAGGGCCTCCACGGTGACATCCCTCACCATTTCTCTGATATCGTTCAAACCCCCCCTAAGTGAGGGTGATTCGGTCGAAGGATGTTTTTGAAGCCTGGGTTTTCTTTCGTGACACTGCCTTCTCTTGTAGGCGCTAATGATTGAGTTGGGTGGATGTCGTCTATGGGTCTATGCCACCTTGTTCTGTTGGCTCCTCTATTTCTGCTTCAGTCTCGGGAGAAGGTGACTTTTGTCCTGTGTGCACTTCTCCTCTTGTCTTCTATTGTTTTTCCAATTTTGAGGTGTTGTGCACTGCCTAGGCTTTAGCCTCCACTTCCTCCTTTCTCCACTTCTCAGATAGCTATGCCATTCAGAGCTTTGTTTCCTCCTTCTTATGTTGTGTGGCGGACTTGTATGTTTCCACCATAGAGCCTACTGGAGCACACCAATCCGGTGGCCAAGACTCGAGGACTGCAAAGATCCCATCATCATTCGCTAGATATGGTAAGTTATGCCATGTCTTCATGGGGTCCTTCTGGGCTCTGATAGAAACATATGGAAATACTCCTTGAACTCTGTAAAGCTATGCAAACTGGCATATATAATGGGTGAAAACCATGGCTTGCGATTTATCCCCATCCAGATACACATATCCATCAAGACCCAAAAGATCTTGCTTTCTTTTATGCATTATGCATCCTTGGTCAGCCACAGTGAAGGTCCGGCGTGACCAAAGGAATTAGCTGTACTCTTGAAGCTTCCATGCCACTAGTACAATCAACAATAGGAGCCACGCGTAGTGAAACATATTGCCTTGCTCCTATGCCTCGTGATAGTTTGTAAGGAATTTGCCACATAGATAATTTGTCGAGTTGAACTCGATTCTTTCAACGCATTGGGATACTAGTGCAATCATATGCACGAGCACCTCATCACTTATGCATCACCTTCCCTACTAGTATTTGCATCACTACCTTGACTGCAGGGTTGTTAATACCGAAGATGGCATATCCTCGCTTCTTCTACTCCAGCTTGAATTTCTACTTCATATCTTCCATGAGGGCTAACTCACCACCTTTTCCTTTTGATATATTGGTTGGATCCTCCCTTGAATAAGGAAGTCATGTGATCCAATGGATCAAGTGTTCTGTGATGGTAATGAGCTCCTCTATCCACAAAAATCCATCATGCACCAAACAGAGCAGCTTCCTGATAATGAAGACAGCCACTGGGGCACGGTGGTAATGTGGCACCCATAGTAGGTTGAGAAACCCGAAATTCTCTACACCCTTGAGCCAAGTTCATGGCTCCAATTCAATTGTTCCAGAAGTCACGTCAATTCGTTAGTGCATTAGTTGCTCAATCGCTAAATGTGGTAATTTCGCGTGATCTGCAAGGTCCCAATCTTCAAACTTTAGCACAGGAACCCATCCTAAGTGTTTCCCCTCAAAAACAATTTCATCTGGGAGCAACAGAGTTTCCATGGAGCTCTTGATCTCATCTATATCCTTCATCGCCTTGGCTTTTCCCTTGCACGGAGTAACATATTCAGGTAACCTGGTAATAGGGTCCACACCCTGAGTTTTAGCTTCTATTTCCATGTCCTCCTCATCCACTAGGATTTCTTCAAATTATTCCTTGTCGACCTCTAGATTAATGGCCTTCAACATTTCCTACAAAGTGAGCTTGGTCCTCTGTGGGTTTCTTCATGAGGCACACACCAGGATCGTATCCTACTTATCCTTCTTTGGTCTCAATGTTCTGGATGATTTAGGGACTTCAACTACCACTCCAACACTCTTTGGGGCTTATACTACCATAATTTCTTCTGTGACTTCCTCGAATGTTGACATCATTCTAGTTAAGAGGTCTTGCATCTCCTTCGGAAAGCTCTCAAACACTAAACTTGCTCTCAAAGCCTCAAAATTCGTAAGGTCCATACATAGATGATAGCGCAACAAATGAATTTTCAAAAGGCCAAGTGGTTTTCACCGGACAACCACTTGCAATTTATAGGGCCTTTTGAATTCAAATTCGACTGTTCCCCCCACATTTGGCCCATTAATGCTAGATTGGCAGCAGATTTCAAAGAATCTAATCTATAATTGTTTCCTTAAATGCTTGTCACTGGCTCCATTTGGCCTTAAACCAACCATCAAATTGTGAATAGTGAATTTAATGGTCACTTTCCAGCAAACCTGTGCACTAGTGTAGTTGTCTCCTCATTGTCACAGACCCTGTGAAACTTCACTGCTTCACACAATCCTGTCATCACGTAGCTCCCCAGCCCGAGTAGTGTATTTTATAGTCCCACGTCTCCTTTAGCTTTGCGGAGCACTAATACTGTGCTACTTTCATTAACATGGCCAGATCGCTAGTGTATGGCTTCAAGCGACTACAATTCACCTTTCCTAGGAAGGGTTCTCCATTGAACTCAACCAACTAGACTGCACATCCATCAATAATCTCCTTAATAACATACAGAACTAACCAGCGCATCCTAAACTTTTTTGGGGAATTTATCAAAATCACTATCATACAACAAAACTAGATCATTTACCTTGAATGTGTGCAACTTAATATGTCAGTCATGCCATGCTTCTTCACATTTCTTTTAGACTTGCCGATGAAATCCAACAAAAAATATTTCTTCTTCAAGCTCATCCAATTGCTTGAGCCTCTCTTCCAGGGCTCCACGATCCATTATACCTGTGAGTTCTACTATGCATAGACTAGGCACGATGTATTCCATCGACATTATGGCTTCCACACCATAGACAAGCCTAAAATGAGTTTGTTCTATCAGCTTCTTGCAAGTCATTCGATAAGCCCATAATACTGTAGGTATGCGTAGGTCCCAATCACTTCGCTAAGCATTGCAAACTTTGGTCAGCACGTTTTCAAGCATTTATTGAATGCCTCCACTATCCCGTTAGCCTATGGGTGATTAGGTGTGCTCTTCTGGCGATACACCTGAAACTCCTCCATTAGTGCGCTGATTGTCTCATTCAGGAAGTGCGTACCATGATCATTCATCAAGATCTTTGGATATGCAAATCGTGTCAGTACATGCTCAAATAGAAAGTTTGTGGCAGTCACGCCTGTGCAATCCTTCACCAGTGGTGCTTCTGCCCAACAATTCATCTACTCCATCACAGTGATATTGTACCTCACGCATGTCTTCCCTTGTGGTTGAATGGGTCCTACAAAATCTATTGCCCACTTATCGAAGGGTTGCAACGTCATTTGTGGATTCAAAGGAATTTCATCCCTCTGTGAAGACCTACCTATTCTTTGACATACATCACATGCCCTGTAATATACTTTTGAATCTTGATGAAGGGTTGGCCACCACAGCCCGGTACGTAGAATCTTCTCCGCGGTTTCTCTCCCTGCATAATGTCCTCCCATGGCACCACCATGAGTGTCCACAAGGATGTTGCTTCATTCAGACTTAGGTACATACCTTCACAATATCTCCTTAGTCCCCATATCATATAGATGCCTAGCAATGACAAAGAAATCATCCGTGTGCATCACTAATTCCTTCTTTTGCTAGACAGAGTATCCTTTCTGTGTAGTTCCTGTTGTTAGGAAGTGTATTATATCCTCGAAATGACCATATGTGATGCACATAGCAAAGAGTTACGCGTTAGGTAATCCTTCCTCCAAGTTATTAGGTTCCTCCCCTCTTTTGATGCGCGAGAGATGGTCTGGTCCCACGTTTAATTATCCAGGCTTCCCAAAAACTTCAAAATCATATTGTTGGAACAATAAGAGCCATCTGCAAATATGGCCCCCAACACAAGGTTATTAATAAGGTACTTTAGCGCGGAGTTATCTGTATACATCTTAAGGTGGCCTCCTAGCAAGTAGTGTCGGTACTTTTGGAGCACATACACCATAGCTAACCCCTCGCGTTTAGTGGTAGAATGGTTCTTCTCCCCTTTGTTCAACTGCACACGTCGATCATACTGCCCATCATAATTGTGTGTCAGTCACATCTTAGGATTCCCAAATCATTCTCTCATCATCCTCCTACATTCGTGCCAATCATCAAAGCTTCGCTTGTGCGTACCCCACCATCTTGCGGGCGTAGCATGTAGTGCCGAGTTAAGGCTTGGAAGCATTACTTTTCTGGCACCTCTCTTTCGAATGCATCCAAAATGATATCTACCTCATTTAGACCATCATAAATAGGCATGTTCCTTTCCTCTGACAACACACAGCACAGCAACTGGGCCATGAGATTTCAATTCGGCATAGTTACCTCATGTAACTGATTCTATAAGCGTTCTATTTCTTTGTCGAAATCTGAAGTTTAGGAACTCTCGCACTCCCATGTAATATAACCATCTGTGATGGGATTCAAATAGTCTTGGTCTCACGCTGTTATCTTATAGATGCAATCCAGATCATCATCACTCTCATAGTTGCAGATTGGTTTTGTATAGCGCGATCCTTCGGCAAGATCTAGGGGTATTATTACGCATAGTGATTTCTTCTCAAAGATCATCTTTCACTTCTTTAGATTTATTGCCCCGTTAATATCAATGGACCAGTCAATTCCCAGGAGCACAAGGTAGGGATTTTTGATATCCAAAATTTCTATTACTTCAAAATCTACCAACGCGCTCGCTCCCTCAATATCCACGATCATTTCCTACAGCCGCCCCATGGGTATGATTTTTTGTTGATTCACCATCCTTAGCTGAATTGGAGACCATTGAAGCATAGGTTTCCCTATTCACTCCCAAGTCTACTTGGTAGGACATTCACATCTAACACCAAGTCCAAAATGACCTGACCTTTTTCATACTCCCCGATCTAAGCGATGAGTCTCATTTCACACCCCACCCTTGTCTTATGCTTGCCAATCTTTCACACTACACATGGCTCACCTGGCGGAGTTCCAATGCATCTATTAATGAGTTCTTGTAGCCCTTTTACAACCTTATTGTCACGCAGTAACTTCATACACGTTTCCAGGAAATTTGTGAGCCTAGAGGGGTCCATCTCCAGCTCAGGCTTATCCTTGCTTTCTGAAGTGGAGGCCTCGGTGAAGCTCTTCTTAGCTTCCATGAATGATTCACAAGCATGCTCCAAATTGAACTCAATCTCTTTTCTCGAGGCTTTGTGAAGCCATGTACTGCCTTCTGGCTATTTCCCCTTGTCATCTCCCGTCATGATTCCACTCTGGAGCACTATATTTACATTTGGATCTTCCTTGTGTGGCTCAGACCTCATCATCTACAGGTTCTGAATGAGGGGAGGTGGTAACGCTCCTTTGTCATCTATCCTAGCTATCAATGTAGGAAAATCTTTTGTTTCATGATCAAACAATGTCGAATACTTGTATGATGGATTCATTGTATTAGTGAAATCGCGGGCATAGTGTCCCAGGCCTCCCCAATTGTAGGAAATCAATTGTCCTCGACCTCTACCAGGCCCTCCTATGCCTCGGCCTCATTGGTACCACCTCTACATTCTGGTCAAAGGGCCGCATTTTAGCCTGAACCCTATTGGTGGGAGTTCTATCCATCATCAGTTCATAACTCCTGCAAGTATGCTCATCGTGTCCTACCAACCTACAAAAGTAGCAGAAGAACTATTGTGGTACTTGTACATACTTCTTTAACAAGTGGAATTTTTCTATGGCATGTTTTTCAGTTTCCTAATAGATAGCCCACCATAAAGGAGGCGTCGTACTAGGTCTTGTTTGAGATTCTATCTTTAGAGGCATCGGTCCTCCTCCTGCAAGGTAATTTGTAAAGAACAGATAGTGGTCTTTGTCATGACCCTGACTCTTGCATTTCAAGAACCATACTTCCTCACATACCTTTGGACAAACCGTCCTGTTCTACTTCATAATTTGCATCTCAAGGCATAGATTGTTCAGCAGCACATGGATCTGCTAGACTCCTAGATTAGCATCCTAGAAAAGGGTTTCATCTAATCTCATGGCACTCTCCAAGGCCTTTTCTTGAGTGGTTATATTTTTCTGCGACTGTTCTGTTGAGTATAAAAGGTGTCTTTTTAACCCCTATTTATGCTAAATTAATTATCAATCTAGGTACGATTTTTTATCTCAAGAGTGTACTCAGTCTGAGGCGATCACTTGATAAAAGAGTAATGTTTTCTAATTTGTAGTACAATGCTAAATACAAGAGTAAATGAATGTTGGAAATAGAATCTACTCGTAATTAAAAGAAACCTTAATGCTCTGAAACTTAAATCATTTGTTCCAAAAACTACAACAATTTAACAGTCAAGGATCCAGTAGTGATAACTCTTTCCTCTATCAACTGAGATAAATGAAATCAATCATAAACAAGATCTCCAATCTAAGAACTTAGATAGCGATAGCCAATGTTCTTTACAGTTATTGATCTTTCAATCCACACCAAAGCAAATAACTGGAAATGACAATTCAATTGGAAATGCTTACTAAAACACACTTGCTACACTATCAATTAAAAGGTGAAAGAAAATCCTTGCAGAAAAGGAACAACAACTAATTCTATTGGAAAACTGAATAGCAAAGCTTAATCTAACATAAATGAATTGAACAACAATCTGAAATATAACAGAACATTAAAGCTAATTAAGTGGAAACACATAGTAACTGTAAATTAAATTGAATTAACAATCGTATCCTAGCAGAATGAAAATTAAGCACAGGTATAAAGGAAGGGCAATCACAGTTATAATTGAACGACAATTAAGTGAACAACAATCGCACTTGTAAATGAACTGTATTTAAATGAACATCAATCGCAACTCCAAATGAACAGCATAATCTAATTTAAATAGCACAATATTATTTCAAAATGAATAGCATGACAGTTTAAGTTATGAATAATAATCTTGCTATCAACGCAATCTAATTAAGATTTCGATATAGTAGAGAAATTCAATGAAATGTTCAGAAACATAAGATTATCGAATAAAGCGAGTTAAGGAAATGCGAAGAAAATCAAACCACACATGACTGTAATTATAAAATAGTGATACAAGAAGCAAGTGGATCCACCAAGGCCGAGCCCTTAGCCACCAGTGAAGCACCGCTGAGTCTACTCCAAGATCAGACAATGGAACAAAAACTGAGTTATATATTAATCATATATGGAAAAGTTTACAGCTATCGCTCTTCAAAGAGAGTCGATGATAAAAGTTGAGATTACAACAATAAGTTCTACAAATTGATAATAAAATCTGCCCCCTGGGCTACAAGCGTTGTCACTTTTATAATGGCCAAGCGGAAGTATCAAAAGTACATAAGTCTTGAAGCAGTAATCCCTCAGGATCAAAGGATCCTGAGGGATTCGCTATATCTTTGATTTCCAGTTTATCATTTTGTTTTCTTTTATTGATGTCGCACTTCCTCTTTCTTTTCCTGGACCATGCACTTCGATCTTGATCTCCTTGTTTGGATATGGCTTCCTGTCGAAGGGAAAGAAATTACTTCTACTTTGTCTTTTCCTCCCAAATAGTGATTTTCTATTTCTGTCACTTTTTGTATAGAAAAAGACAATAATTAGTTATTTTACATGCAAGGAAGTTAGGGAATAACCTGGAGAGGGATTTTCATGAAGTTTTCTAAAACCATGATGTGTAGCTAAAACTTCAAAAATGCACCATGTCTACCCTTTAGGAAATTCATATAGAGCCTTATACCCTACTACAGGGTACCAAATAATTGGGCTTTGAAACCTACAACCTAGCCAATATGGGCCATCTCTCAATATGAGGTCACTATAGGTAACCGGGAAACCAACAGCTAACTTAAAATTTTCGTTATTGAATGGATCTCTGTCCTGAACATTCCAATTAGAAGTCTTCCATCAGAGTTTAGCCACTGCTATGGCAAGGTCATTGATGGATAGGAAGTATTCTACCCCTTCCTGAACAATTGCTTTGTGAATGGGTCCCAATGTCTGGATCACACCCTTCTTTCTCACTAAGCTTCTATGCTTATCCCACAGTTGTAATTGGTTTTTTAGTTCACCCCTTACCCAAAGGTCTAACCCATTTTCTTGTCTCTGAAAGGTGTTATGGGCCTTGAGCCACTTTAACTGGTTAACATCAAATGAAATGAATGCTTGAAACTAGACATCACCCACAAAGGGACTTGGATTCTTCTCCATCTCCTTCTCCAATATAAAGTTATGGAAATAAAAGTCACAGAGTAATCGTTAGACCTTTACTCCATAGTGTTTACAACAGTTAAAGAAATCATCCATAGTTTTTAATTCTATAGGCTTCCCTACCTTAATAGCCCTAATTTTTAACTACAAATATCTTTCTAATAAAACAAAGCATAATTTTTGGTAGGGGACGTACATGCTAGAACATCTGTATATAGAGAACAAAGAGTATCCATTTGACTCATGACTATGTCTAGTCTATTGGTTACCTTTTTAACTTTTCCATATACCCTCTGACATCTATCGAAGGCCTCGCTCTCTCTTGAATTGATGTTCTTTACTTGTTGTTGTAACTTTTGATATTTCTCCTAAGGAATAGTCTGTTTTGTGAGCTTTTCTATAGTCTGCTGAGCTTGTGCCAGTTCCTCTTGGAGTTTTACTACCCTAGGTTCATTGTTCGTCAAAACACTTTTAGGTTGAATATCTACCTGGATCTTCTTATTGTGACATTGAGTTCCCTCAGTCTGTGTTTCTTTGTCATGAACTATCTGGTCAATCGTGATGCTAGAGGACAATGCCTCTGTCCGGACGTCCTTATTAGAAATTGGTGTGTCTTATGTTTGGGTCGCTGCGTCTATAATAGCCACATGTTGTTTCTTGTTGTCCTTAATGGATATGGGCTCAGTCTAAGTCCTCTTGGCCTTTATTTTATGGGGTTTTGTCTTGGTGGTTGCATCCTTTGTTCTTGGGGTTATTTTTGAGATTTTCCCCACTTTTAGGACCCTGATATGTTGCTTGATGTAGAGCATTGAAAAGGTATGTTTTAACGAATAACTTAGTGGTGTTTCAAGCAATAGTTGTAACCTTTTCTTTGTTATACAATAGGGAGAATGCAATGAGAATAAGTACGAATGACCCAATCACTAAAAGGTATCTTCTTTATGCAGGAAAAGACAAAAGTAGGAAGGCGCGGTGCAAAACAAGAGTTCCATGAGAAGATAACGACTGTCCCTCTAAAACCAAATAAAGTCCAGACCAGGGCGAGTAAATCAAGGCAGATCAATCCGGGACGAGATGAAGGACTGTCAGTTCGGAAGGCTAGGTAGAGAAAAGGAAGGAGTTAACAGTTTAACAGATCCCTCAGGATCTTTGATCCTGAGGGATCGTTACGTTCAATTATTTTGTTGTTTAGTTAACTCCGCCATTACTTGTATAAAAAGGGGCAGCATTGAAGACTTCGGGGACGTCTAGAGTATCTTGTATTTTTACTTTCTGTTTATAAGCTGCACAGTTGGTTAAACTCAGACTATCGAGTCTCTTTGAGACTTAGTTTTGCTGTACTATCATTGATGCGTTAATATAATATATTTGGTGTTACTTTCCCCCTGCATCTGAAGTAAGTTACGGTGGTGTGCCATTGGAGGCTAAGGGCCCGGCTCCAACGGACACTGGCTGATTGTATCATTACAGTTTGGCTTCGTGTGGTTTGTTTATTGTTCTCAATAATCTGATATACGTACATGCTATTCCATACTTGTTCATCAGTAGTTTTCCTTTTGTAAATATTTGTAACAAGTTTACATCATATTCCCAGAATTGATCACATAACATTGTTCTAAGTTGTTCACTTCCATTATAGAATTTATAAGTGGAATGTTTCAGCTACATATGGTTGGAGTAGTGGACTACTGGTAATCGTTTCATATTATGTTTATATATGATTGACGTTTCTTGTTTATGGTGATTTGCTGTTCCATTTGATTAAACTGTCTACTTGTACAAAAGATTGCTCTTTCTTTGTATATAAGTTGATGCCAAGAATTGAGAGTGTTGAACTCGCGAGATTTAGTTTCTTTCCTGCCGTTCCTTTTTACTGCTGTTCCATTCTGCTTCCTTGTTGTTCCTTTTTACTTGCATTCATTGGTATTGTGTGGGAGGAGGATCAAGGCTGTCGTGAGACACAGCAGACGTTATTATACTCCCAGATCCATGATCCATACTCTAATTCCTTTTCCTTCATCAGTTTCTAAAGGGATGGGTTACTGGTTCCGTACCCTTGACTGACAAAGTTGCCGTGTGTGATTTCTTTATGCAAAAGTAATTTAGCATAGCTTAGCATCCGTTTACTCTTGTATTTCTTAGACCTATACTACTAAGCATTACTCTGACAAATAGCCTCAAATCGAGATACCCTTCACAATAACAAAACGCTCCCGGATTGACTTGTAATGTGAGATAACTAGAGGTGAAAAAAGGCCCTTGTTACAGCTCTACATTTTGGCGTCGTTGTCGGGGAAGGGTATAGCCATTTGTTTTTTTAAACAGGGTAGTGTGCGAATCTGCCAGGGGGGAATTGGATTTTAAAAACGGAAGGTAAGAACCTACGTACGGAGCATGTAAAAGCCCTGCTCCACCGTCCGCCTTCCCAGTAGAAATTGATTGGTTAAATAGGATTTAGCAGTTTAATTGGAGTGCATGACTAAGCAGAAAAAGCCAGAAAAAAATCAGAAGCCTCCATCTAAAGTCGAAAAAGCCAAGGGGCTGGTGACCCTTGGACGAACGACCTTCATAGACGAAATCTATAAGAAAGCCGAATCTCAGCCATGAGTAGGTTATAGGAAAATCAATTCTAAACAGCCTACTAGTTCCCTTCAGGCCTCAGAATCACCATCTGAAGCCTTTGCTGAGGTGCACAGTCAAACAGAGGAACAGGACTTTCAAGAAATTGAAAATTTGACTCCTGGACTATTGCACGAAGGGAATCTTAGTAACCTTTGCGAAGGAGGAGGAGAAACAGGGGAAATCGGGGAACCTAGATCTCCTATTGAACCAAACCAGCCTTTAAGTAGCCCGGATAAAGGAAGCGCTGCAAAAATCCTCGTTGAAGGAATTCATTCACCTCAGACAGTTGGGACCATCATTATCCCTGATAAAGGGAGCGTTGTCAAAACAATCCCCGTAATATTACCCCTTCTCAACCAAGGAACACTCTCTTGGAAATTCCTGAAGATTACTGGCATATATTCGATCCCATGGCGCAGAATCAGCCAAACACCCAGACCTCCACATTGCAATATCCTATAGTAGATTCTGCAGCAAATGCGCCCATGAAAGTCATCCCTCTCCAGCATATCCCCACATTTCATGGCCTTACATCAGAAGATCCGGATGCATTCTTGTTCGAATTTGATGTATTATGTAGAGGATACGATTACACTACCGATCCCCAGAAATTAAAATTGTTCCCCTCCACATTAAAAGGGGCTGCTTTGAGATGGTTTATGGGTTTAGGTGGTGGGGTTATTAACAATTGGGATCAAATGAAAGAAGCCTTTTTAAAGAAATATCAGGATTACTATAGGTGAAGAGAGCTAAAAGATGAAATCTTTCAAATGTTAGCCAGACCAAACGAAACCCTAGAAGAATATGTAGAACGTTTCCAATATAACTTGCAAAGATCTCCCTATGCATCGTTGCCTCTGCCTGATAACGTATTGAAAACCGCATTAATTAGAGGTATGAAAGAACAATGGATTGAAACATTGAATATTATGGGGAAAGGAGACATTTATCAGGAAAATTTCGCTGACATCATTGATCTGTGTATCAGGAGCTCAAGAGGCAGCAGAAGGATAAAACCTGCAGAATATGATCGCTTTACCAGAGATAATAGAACATCAATAGAGGGAGTAACACGTGTGGAACTTGGAAATTTGCTAGAAAATTTTAAAACTGATATCCTGGGGACATTAACTACACAGCTTGATATTGTGCAGGCTAAACAGAAGCAAGCAGAGGCGGAATAGAATCTAGCAATTTTCTGCCCTCGATGCAAGAAGAAACATAGCCACAAGGAATGCCTGCTCGATACAGTTCAAACATGTGCTGTCTGTACCAAGGACCACCTGACTGAAAGCTGCCCCTCACTTCCTGGTTTGAAGGCAGTATACAAAGAAGCAGAAGAGGAGCCAGAATCGGCATATTTTATTAACCAACGTCGCCAATGGCAGCCAAGGCAATCTGGTATGTTTTCAGACCCCTCCTCTTCTTTTCAACCCCCGCAGTTCAATGCTCAGCAACAGAATATGTGGCAAAACCAGTCTCAACACCCGTTTTCGAATTGGTCACCTCAAATGTTTCCTACTCCGAATCCTTGGATGAACCAATCTGGTTGGCCAAACTTCCCTTAAACCCCACCATATTGGCAGAATAATGCATATCCTCCGCAATGGATCCCTTCTACTTCGCAAGGTTCACCCTGGCAGACAAACTGGCCAAGATCGACATATCAGCCAGTAGGATCAATTCCGCTCCCTCAACCAACTCTGCCAGCCTTACAAAAAAATCCCCAGCCTAACCTGAGACCGCAGCTCCCAGCCCAACCCAACCCCAATCCAAATAATAGACCAGTTCAATCTCTTCAAATTACAGAATCCTCAGAGATTGAACCGGATCTGCAAGAGTGCAATGATCTTCAGTTAAGATCTGGGCGAATAATAGAAACCGAGGGACATATAACAACTCACATTGAAGATCAGTTACCTATAGAACAGCCATCACAAGAGGAAGATGTAAGTAAAGACCAGGCTCATCAGCGAGTAATTACATCCCCTCCACCTTTCCCAGAACGATTGGCCATTCCGCGACCAACACAATATCCAGATTTTGATATTCTGGGAGAACTACAAAAATTGTATATAAGAATTCCTTTCCTTCAAGCTATACAGGATATCCCCATATATACAAAAACCATAAAAGACCTGTGCAGCAGAAAATCAAAAAGAAATGTAACCTCTAACCCAAAAGTCCAGGTAGTCGGCACCTTATCTGACCTCCTCTCAGGAAAAGAAACACCAGTCAAATACGAGGACCCTGGAAACCCAATTGTCACTATTCAAATCTATGGGCAGACCTTGACCAACGTCTTAATTGATCTAGGGGCTGCAATTAACATCCTGACAACATCGACTTGCCAGAAGCTCGGAATTACATCGGTAGAACCTACTTCCACTTTGTTAGAACTAGCTGACCGATCAGTAATAAGACCAGAAGGCACCTTGTATGATATTATGTTTTCAGTGGACTCCTGGGAATACCCGACCGATTTCCTGATAATTAATCCAAAAACCCAACTAGATGGACATCCGCTAATTCTAGGTAGACCGTGGCTCGCTACTGCTGACGCCTACATTGGTTGTCGGCAAGGAAACATGACCATAACCAGAGGGCCAGATATTAAAAATTTAATCTTGTACCCTCCAGCGCAGCCAAGCATCACGCCTCATACATCATTGACCAATCTGCGCCCTGCCTCATATATCACTGACAATATTAGACCCCCATTAACAGTCCAGGAAGCGCTAGATTTCAAAGATCAAACGGAAGACGATGCCATCAATAAATTCATTAATCAAACTGAATCCACATCGTATGCATAATGTTTTATGATAAAAGCGGCATTTGATAACGAATTAGAGGAGGATCCCCTGAAAGACGGACATGACCAAATCATACCTGTGACTTCTGTCGCTAATAGAAAAGTAGTGCAAATTGAACCGGGGAAAACTTTAAATCTTAACGCTAATCTGACACTAGAACAGGAGACAAAACTCATCCAGCTGTTACGAAAGTATCAGGAGGCATTTGCATTGGACTATCCCGATATGAAAGGGATTGATCCCCAGCTATGCACACATCGTATTTATACCGAGAAAGATGCAAGACCTGTTCGTCAACCGCAAAGAAGACTCAATCCCCATTTAAAAGACATTGTAAAAGCTGAGCTTCAGAAACTTTTAGACGTTAATTTTATTTATCCTATTTCTGACAGCAAATGGGTCTCTCCACTCGTGGTAGTACCTAAAAAGAACAGGAAATGGAGGATCTGTGTCGATCATAGAGAATTAAACAAAGCCACACAAAAAGATCACTTCCCTCTCCCATTCATAGATCAGGTACTGGACACCTTAGCAGGCAAGAAATTCTTTTCTTTCTTGGATGGCCTCAGCGGATACAATCAGATTCAAATTGCCCCTGAAGACCAGGATAAGACTACCTTTACTTGCCCCTAGGGAACGTTCGCTTATCGAGTCTTACCTTTTGGTTTATCTAATGCTCCGGCCACATTCCAAAGGGCTGTTCTTAGCATCTTTGCAGATTTAATTAATGATGGATTGGAAGTCTACATGGATGACTTCACACCATATGGAGATGACTTTGATCCAGCTCTAGATACTCTTGAAAAAGTCCTAGAACGC